>JAWQEG010000343.1:42500-92500 GCA_033782935.1 Petrolisthes cinctipes
AGAAAATTTACATATTAATATTTACAATTTATATATATATATTTACATTGAGAATTTACATAGAATTTACATAGGTATAATTTTCATATTATTTACAAGAATTTACATTCAGAATTTACATAGAATTTACATATTAATTACAAGAATTTACATTATTTGCAAAATTTACATTAAGAATTTACATATTGTTTACAAGAATTTACATTAAAGATTTACATAATTATTTACACAGGCATAATTTACTTATTTACATTATTAATTTGCATATTTATGTAAATTTACATGAATTTACATAGAAAATTTACATAGAATTTATATGAGGTTGTATTTACATTAAAAATTTACATAAATTTACAAAGAATTTACATAGAATTTTTATGAATATTTTTCAAAGAAATTACAAGGGATTTATATGAGTAATTTACATTAATTTATAAGTGATTTACATAGGTATAATTTACATTAATTTATAAGAAATTTACATAAAATTTACATTATTATTTACAAAGAATTTACATATATACATTCCTGAGATTTACATTAATTTACATAATATTTACATTAAGAATTTCTATGAATTTATATAAGAGGTTGTGTTTACATAAATAATAAATAATTTTAAATAATAATAATAATTTGTTTTATTTTTGTGTATGTATGTATGTATGTATGTATGTAAATTAATAATAAAATTTTAATATTATTTATTAATTTATTAAAAGTTTCAATTTTCATAATAGAATAAAATAGTTTCCCCTAAATAAATAATATAAAATAGTCAGCCTTAAATATAAAAATATAAACGTTTTCTATGATACGTATGTAAATTAAATTAGTTTCCCTAATTATATAAAAAGGAAATAGTTTCACATATAAAATTAAAATAGTTTCCCTTAAAAATAAAATATAATAGTTACCCTTAATATTAATAAAACAAATAACGTTTTCTATGATAGAAAATACCTGTGTAAATTTAAATAGTTGTCCTTTAAAACTAAAATAAAATAGACTTCCTATTAATAACTCATAATAAATACGTTTTCTATAATACAATCATCAAAGAAAACCAAACAGCATAAATAAAATCTACGGGAATGTTTGGCCAGATTTACAATAAAAAAAAAAAAATTAGCAAATTTTAGCCTCGGGGCAAATTTTTCGTCAAAAATTTCCATAAAAGTCTACGGGAATTTCAATAAACTCTACGGGAATTGCACGCCACCCAAAACTGCCCCTTAAGTTTTTATAATTGTTTCTCCTTAAATAATTATAAGTTTCTTTGATAGTACTTGTTGGTTTTCTCTGATGCTATAATTTTAGGGTATACTATTATTTTTTTTATAATTTATTTTTCACCAAAAATTTGCCGTAAAAGTCTACGGGTATTTCAATAAAATCTACGGGTTTTGCACGCCACCCAAAACAGGCCCTTAACTTTTTATAATAGTTTCCCCTTTTATATTAACGTTTTCTTTCGTTGTAGTAAGAACTGGTTTTCTATGGTCTCTTATATGGAGGGTAGACTGTTTTATTTTTATTATTTTTTTAGTGTACGATTTGCTGGTAAATAAATATTCAATTATTTTCATTATTTTATTTTTATTTCCATACATATTTTTATTTATATACATACATACATACATACATACATAGGGTCATAATGAAAGGATAATAATTTATATATTATTTTTATTATTATTATTATTATTATTATTATTATTTGGATATATAAATTTTTAATACATATAATATTACATAAATATTAAATAATATTAAATTAAATAAAATAATAATAATAATAATAATCATAATAATAAGGAAATTATATAGAAAATAAATATAGAAATTTTAATACAAAAAAAAAATATTAATAAAAAGTTTTATAAATACAAATTATACAGAAAAAAATATACAGAAAATTATGTATTAAATCATACATAATAAAAATAAAGATTCATAAATTAATATATACATAATTTTTTAATACATAAATTAATACTGTAATTATACATACATACATATCTATACATAAATAATTCATAAATATACATAACACTGTATTTAATTATACATGCATACATGGATATCTTTGGTATTAATATACATACATACATCTATACATCTATACATATACATACATACATACATATCTTTGGCATTAATATACATACATATGCACATAATACATAAACATACATATTCATACATACATACATACATCTATACATACACATACATACATACATACATCTATACGTATACATACATACATCTATACATATACATACATATCTTTGGCACATACATACATAGTGTATTTAATTATACATATATTCATAATACATAATTTATTTAATACATACATACATACATACATATTATCTTTGGCATTAATACACACATTCATACACCTACATACATATCTTTGGCATTAATACATATATACATACATACATACACACACACACATACATATAAATACATATACACATACACACATACATATACATACAAAATACAGTATTTTATTATACATATAATATTCATAATACATAATAATTTATTTAATACATAAATATACATACATACATATTATCTTTGGCACTAATATACACAAATACATACATACATACACATACATAAATACATACATACATATCTTTGGTATTAATACATATATACATACACATATACATATACATACGCACATAAATACATACATACATATATTTGGCAAAATTACATACATACATACATATGCACATAAGTACATCCATACATACACACATACATACATATCTTTGGCATTAATACATATATACATATGCACATACATAAATACATACATACATACACTAATATTATTAATTATATTATATTAAATAATAATAATACTGTATTATCTATCACAAAAAATTATTATTATTATTATAGTTATTATTTCTATACATTTATTATTATTATTATTATTATTATTATTATACAGTTTTTAAATATTGTGTTATATATTATTATTATTATTATAATTAATACTAATATTCTTGTTATTATTAATATTATTATTATTATTAGGGAAAGAAAACAGAAAGAAATCAAATAAAACAAAAGAAAATTGATAGAAAGTAGAAGAATATAAACGAAAGAAAATTGATGAAAAAGAGAATGAAAAAAGAAAGAAAATCAATGAAAAATTATAGGAAACTAAAGAAAAATCACAAAAACAAAAGAAAATTGAGAGAAAACACAAAAAAATTGAAGAAAATTGACGAAAAACACATAGAAATCAAAGAATTCAGAATAAATTTGTCCGTAAACACATTAACATATAAGAGAGAGTGACTACATCCTCCTCCTACGAATGCCCGAGGCGCACTGAGCCTTGGAGCCCATAGAGGCTGCCTTTATAAACGGTAGTGCCGCCAGTGCCAACATGACCAGGGCCAGGCCGGGTCGGTAGATAGAAAAAAAACGGATATATATAGATAGATAGTGGAATGAAATCAATGAAAATCTAAGAAAACGAAAGAAAATCAATGAAAAATGATAGAAAACGTAAGAAAAACGAAGGAAAACGTAAAAAAATTGATAGAAAACCAAAAAAAATGAAAAAATATTGACCGTAAACTCAAAAAATCACAGAAAATCAGAAAAATATGATAAAATTTAAGAGAGAGAATGCCTACATCCTCCTCCTCCTAATGCCCGAGGCGCACTGAGCCTTGGAACCCATAGAGGCAGCCTTTATAAATGGTAGTGCCGCCAGTGCCAACATAACCAGGGCCAGGCTGGGTCGGTACTCACAGAAAATATAGAAATAGATAGAAAACGGATATATACTCATAGAAAATGGAAGAAAATCAATGAAAAATGGAAGAAAACTTACAAAAACGTAAGAAAATCAATGAAAAACGAAAGAATATCAATTAAAAACGAAGGAAAAATTACAAAAACGTAAGAAAAATTATAGAAAAACACAGAAAACAGAAGAAAATTGACCAAAAATCACAAATATTGTCCTTAGACCAAAAAAAATGAATAAAATTGGTTAAATACACAAAAATCAGAGACAAAAAATGCCTACATCCTCCTCCTCCTAATGCCCGAGGCGCACTGAGCCTTGGAGCCCATAGAGGCTGCCTTTATAAACGGTAGTGCCGCCAGTGCCAACATAACAAGGGCCAGGCCGGGTCGGTACGTGGCCCAGGCCCCTCCCACGATGACCAGGGCCACACACACACTGAGGGTGAGGCTGGCCGAGCCCCACAGCAGGCCCCCGGCATCACGCAGAAGGTCACAGCAGCATACTGAAGAAGGAAGATATTATTATTATTATTATTATTAATATTATTATTATTATTATTTATTATTAATATTATTTCTTTCTATTTATTTTTTTTATTATTATTATTATTATTATTATTTATTTATTTGTGTATAATAATAATAATTATAATAATAATAATAATAATAATAACACAGGTGTTATAAATACATACATATAGATATACATACACACATACAGGTATACATACATACACATATACATATACACATACATATACATACACATACAGACCTATATATACACATACATACACAGACATACACATATTAATTTATTTATTTATTTATTTGTATTATTATTATTATTATTTATTTATGTATGTATGTATCTATGAATGTATAATAATAATAATAATAATAATAATACAGTAGAAGGAAGGTGTTGTTATTATTATTATTATTATTATTATTATTATTATTATTATTATTATTATACATTTGTTTGTTTCTTTGTGTTTGTTTGTTTGTGTGTGTGTATATTTATAATAATAATAATAATAATAATAATAATAATACACACATACAGGTATACACAGGCTTTTACACACACATATATACATACACAGAGGCTTAAAAACACACACATACACACACAGAGCCTTGGAAAATACACACACACACACACACACACACACAGAAGAAGGAATGTGTTATAATAATAATAAATAAATACACACATACAGACCTATACATATATATATACATACAGGTATACACACATACATACACATATACATACACATATATATATACATAAATGCCTCAGAAAATACACACACACACACACACACACACAAGTATATGACACACACACACACACACACAACTCTATATGTCACATTAACACACACACACAAACACACACAAGTATATGACACACACACACACACACAACTCTATATGTCACATTACCACAACACACACACACACACACACACACACACAAGTATATGACACACACACACACACACACAACTCTATATGTCACATTAACACACACACACACACACACACACACAAGTATATGACACACACACACACACCTAACTTAACCTAACCTAAACTAACCCAACTAAGCCTAACCTAACCTAATTTAACCAATCCTATCCTAACCTACCCTAAACTTAACCAAACCTAACCTACCCTAACCTAAACTAACCCAAGTAAGCCTAACCTACCCTAACCTAATCTATCTTGCCTCTACCTAACCTAACCCATCCCAATCTACCCCAACCTATCCTTACATAGCCTAACCCAACCCAACCCAACTTTACCTAATCTTACATATCCTTCCCCAACTAACTCTAACCTAACCTAACCCAACTAAGCCCAACCTAATTTAATCTAACCTAACCCAACTAAGCCTAACCTAATCCAACTTAACCTAACATAACCTACCCTAAACTAACCCAACTAAGCCTAACCTAACCCAACTAAGCCTAACCTAACTTAACCTAACCTAAACTAACCCAACTAAGCCTAACCTAACCTAACCTAACCCAACTAAGCCAAACCTAACCTAACCTAACTTAACCTAACCTAACCTACCCTAAACTAACCCAACTAAGCCTAACATAACCTAACCTAACCCAACTAAGCCTAACCTAACCTAAACTAACCTAACTAAGCCTAACCTAACCTAACTAAGCCTAGCCTAACCTAACCTAACCCAACTAAGCCTAACCTAACCTAACCTAACCAAACCGACCAATTATTCATTACCATACACACTAAGTGATTGTAATACATTATAATATTTGTAATACATTATAATATTTGTAATACATTAACATATTTTCAATACATTAATATATTTTCAATAAATTAATAGATTTTCAATAAATGTTTAAACTAAAACACACAATTACATGAAACTTTTATATATATATTTCTCTGTAAAAAATATACTGTAGACACAATCAGAAACATTAATTTTCATCCTATATTCATCAGTGCAATGAATAATAATAATAATAATAACAATAATAATAATAATAATAATAATAATAATAATAATAATAATAATAATAATAATAATAATAATAATGTACAATATTCTTAAAATTATGACCTTAGTATAATGTTGAGAATAGAGAAGGAATATTTCTTAATTAAGTTATAAGGGATGGTGTTGGTAAATCTGGAGCAAATGATTCCTCCAAACTATTCCAACCAACAGAACACCATTTTAATTTTTGTGCATCTGGTCCTGTTTCCTGGCATACTTTGGAGTTATCAAGGCACTCCAATGTAACAACAGTGAAATAATTACCCCCTTAAAATCTTTGTTGGTAATAGAATAATAAAAATAATATTAATAACAACAATAATAATGATAACAATAATATTAATATTAATAATAATAATAATAATAATAATAATAATAATAATAATAATGATAATAATAATAATAATGATAATAATAATGATAATGATAATAATAATAATAATGATAATAATAATTATAATAATAATAATAATAATAACAATAATAATAATAACAATAATAATAATAATGATAATAATAATAATAATAATAATGATAATAATAATAATAATAATAATAATAGTAATAATAATAATGATAATGATAATAATAATTATAATGATAATAATAAAAATAATTATAATGATAATAACAATAATAATAACAATAATAATAATAATAATGATAATAATAATAATAATAATGATAATAATAATGATAATAATAATTATAATAATAATAATTATTATTATATATTATATATATTATATATATTATATATATATATATATTATTATATATATATAATTATTAATATTAACAGGAGACTTTAACACCAATATAGATTGGAGAAATTATGAAGCAAAGGCAATAGAAAACCAATGGAATAGTAAATTACTAGATTTAATTCAAGACTTCTTGTTAACACAACATATTACTAATAATACAAGAATAAGAGGAACGGATGAACCATCACTATTAGACTTAATATTTACTAGAAATGAAAATGAAATTAATAATATAGAATATAAACCACCATTAGGAAAAAGTGATCATGTTGTAATAAAATGGGATTTCATAATATCATATGATATAGTAGAAGTCCAAGATAAACCAAACAAAATACAAAACTTTAAAAAAGGAAACTACAATGAATTAAAAAAGTATTTCAGAAATATTAATTGGAACGAAATGATAGACGTTGATAACATAAATGATCAATATTCAAATTTTTGCAAAATATATCAGGATGGAGTGAATAAATACATCCCAAACAAGAAACCACAAACTAACAGAATCAAACAATGGTTTAATGGCAAATGTATAGAAGCCAAGAAAAAGAGAGACACCTTATGGAACAGATTCAGAAGACATGGAAGTGAAAGAACATATAATAAATATAAAAGTGTAAGAAATGAATATACCAAGATAAGAAGAGAAGCCCAAGTGGAATACCAAAAAGATATTATTAATAAAAGTAAGGAACAACCAAAACTATTCTATAGTTACATCAAAAGCAAAACAAAAATAAAGGACAAAATTCAAAACATTATGGATGAAGGAAAAATATATACAGAAGAAAAAGAAATTTGTGAAATATTAAATACAAAATTTCAGTCTGTATTCACTAAGGAAAATGTATTCACACCAGAAGAAAATACGAACACAAATACGTATGAACTAAAAGAGTTTGAGGTGAGCAGATTAGAAATAGAGAAAGAGTTAGAAGCTGTGGACAAAACTAAAGCAAGTGGACCTGATGAAATTTCATGTTGGGTATTAAAAGAATGTGCTAAAGAACTAAGTAAGCCATTATTTATAATATTTCAAAACTCATTACAACAAGGAAAATTACCAGAAAGTTGGAAGCAAGCAAATATAGTCCCATTATTTAAGAAAGGAAATAGACAAGACCCACTTAACTATAGACCAGTATCACTAACAAGTGTAGTATGTAAAATTATGGAAAAAATTATAAGAAAAAATTGGGTTGAACACCTGGAGAAAAATGATATGATAACAGAGAGACAATTTGGGTTTAGGAAGGAAAGATCATGTGTTACAAACTTACTAAGTTACTATACGAGAATATCAGAAAAAATACAAGAAAGAGAAGGATGGGTGGATAGTATTTACCTAGACTTTAAAAAAGCCTTTGACAGAGTTCCACACAAAAGACTTATATGGAAATTACAACATAAAGGAGGAGTGAACGGAAAACTACTAAAATGGATGGAAGATTTCCTTGAAGGAAGAAAAATGAGAACAGTACTAAGAGGGAACTATTCTCCATGGCTGAAGGTGATAAGTGGAGTTCCTCAAGGCTCAGTATTGGCACCAATAATGTTCTTAATATATATAAATGATATAGAAGTAAATAGTACAGATGGCACTTACATGAATATGTTTGCTGATGATGCAAAGGTACAAAGAACAATTAATAATGAAGACTGCTGTAAAAAGTTACAAGATGACTTGGACAAAATGGTAGAGTGGAGTAATAAATGGCAGATGGAGTTTAATGCAGATAAATGTCATGTTATAAAGTTTGGAAAAAGTGAGAAAAGACCAAATTGGCAATACAAACTTGGAAACAAAATATTAAATGAAGCAGAGAAAGAAAGAGACTTAGGGGTAATGATAAATAAGAAATTAACACCAGATGATCATATAAATGAAAAAGTGAGAAGCATGTATGCATTGTTAGCAAATATGAGAGTGGCCTTCACTTATATAGATGAAGAAATGGTCAAGAAAATAATAACATCCTTTAAAAGGCCTACCTTAGAATATGCTGCAGTAGTATGGAACCCACATTTAAGGAAACATATCACTAAATTAGAAAAAGTACAAAGAGCAGCAACAAGATGGCTACCAAGTCTAAGAGAACTAACCTATGAAGAAAGACTAAAGAAACTAAAATTACCTAAACTAAAAGAAAGACGAAAGAGAGGAGATATGATTATGGTTTACAAATGTGTCACAGAAAAAGAAAAGATAGATATAGATAACTTATGTCAGCAAGGAATACCTACAATGAGAGGACACAGTAAGAAATTAATTAAAAGAAGAGGAGATAAAGATGTACAGAAATATAGCTTTCCAAATAGAGTAATAGACGAATGGAACAAATTACCAGAAGAAGTGGTGTGTGTCAAAAACATACATAACTTTAAAGAAAAATATGATAATTGTGATTTAAAATACGGGACATTACGAGCTTGACTCAATCCTGTAAAGATACAAATAGGTAAGAACAAATAGGTAAGAACATACATATATATATTGATACAACCATTTATACATACATACATACATACATATATAGGTAGATAGATATATACATACATACAGATGCATATATAGAGAGATTATACATACATACATACATAAACCTTGATTCCTCCAAAGTATGTCAGGAAACAGGGCTACAATAATAAAAAAAAAAAAAAAAAAAAAAAAAAAAATAATAACAAACCTAATAATAATAATAATAATAATGTTGTTTGAACGAGTTTGGAGGAATCAGTTACTCCCAATATGCCAACACTCTAACTACCCCTTAAGAAATGGCATAATTTACTCAATATTTAAAATAATGTTCTTGGTAAATCTGGAGTAACTGATTCCTCCAAATAATTCCAAGCGACAAGACATCAATATATTTATTCACCTGGCCCTATTTCCTGGCAAGTGACTCTGTGATTACAAAAAAAAAAACCATAATAATAATAATAATAATGTTGTATTGCAGTTACATAGTCTTACATTGCAAAATAATAATAATAATAACGTTGTATTGCAGTTACATAGTCTTACATTGCAAAATAACAAACCTAATAATAATAATAATAATATTGTATTGCAGTTACAGTCTTACATTGCAAAATAACAAACCTAATAATAATAATAATAATAATAATAATAATAATAATAATGTTGTATTGCAGTTACATAGTCTTACATTGCAAAATAACAAACCTAATAATAATAATAGTAATAATAATATTGTATTGCAGTTACAGTCTTACATTACAAAACGACAAACATAATAATAATGTTGTTTTACAGTTGAAAACAACAACAGCGTGTGTGGCTAATACAGTATTACCAAAACTGCAATTTACTCAATGTCACAATATAACTCGACTTCTATTCAAGATATTATGGTGGTAAAAAAAAATAATACTGATGTTTTTATTTTCTTATTTTAGTGATAAAAAAAAAAATACTTTCTAATTTTAATACAGTAGTAATATGAAGTCACTAACTAACCCTAATAATTATTCAAAATATAAACTTTGGCAACTCAGGGCCTCGCAAATACTGACAGCTTACAGTCCCAAGGTTGAGGTATAAAAGATTTAATAATACAGTATAATAATTGTATTGATATTTGTCAAACGACTAAGGAAAACTAAAATAATTCGTGTTCATTGTTGGGTACTTTGGGGTTCTACATAAAGTATTAAATTATGTATGAAGAATATTGATATGTATAAACTTAAAGAGTAATGTTATGAAAACAAAAAGAAAAATGTTATAAGATTGTTGGTGTATTTCACAGTATTATTTTTTCGTGTTTTGTTTTCTGTTAATATGTTGGAGGCAGTGATTCATTGCCAGTGATTCATTACTTTAAATTATAATGATCAATTTAAACTGTGTGGAATATAAAGACACCAAAGATTAGTCATTATTGTACAAATATGGGCTTAGAGATGCGAACGCGACTCGATATCAATCTTGGTCGTGGAAGGCTTCCAGTTTTATAGTCCATTATTCTATTTCAACAACTGATGTCGAGTTGTACAATTGCCGTTATATCAGTATGCTTCTTATCTTTTTAACCTACCAAGGTGCAGCTACCGAGAAACTCATTATTTCGATTAATACCAGCTGATATAATCTTTATGCCTCATATTTTACCTAGTGAGCAGGCAAGGGGTGGGATCTTCAAAGCATCGTAAGTTGGTGGCGCTACGATCACCTTTACTCTCTCGTAGCCGCCATATTTGATCGTGGCTTACGAGGATCATAAGTTGGTATCTCCAAAGCTTCATAACCTCCATCGTAGCTCATGATGATATCCTCGTAGCGAGCGTCGCTGCCCGTTTCGTTCCGTGTGTTTTGTTCATCCCGCCACCCAGCTGACTGGCTCTCAGCCAATCACAATGAAGGAAACAATATGTCCTTGGTACTGTAAGCCAATCATAACGTAGTATTACAATGTCAACAAATAAACATTGTCTCACCACCAGCTGATAGAGATGACACAGTCACCAAGACAGGAATTAACAGCCTAAGACAGGTAAGTGAATTATTATACTGTGTTGATAAACATTTAACACAACAGTGGAGATAAGGCAGCTGCCCCCCCCGGGCATATTTTTAATATCACACCAATCACTGGTATATTGTATATAGATTTTTGGTTAGGTTAGGTTTGGCTAGTTTAGTTTAAGATAGGTTAGGTTCCGTACTGTAAATCAAGAACAGCATGATACAAATAGTTTACTGGTAGCTGGTTGTCATGAAAATAAATCAAAGACATTGACTGGGAGGACATTATATTCTTTTAACTTCTACTGTCACTGTTATATTTCCTTTACACCTACCTACAGTAGTTTCTATATTAATCTCAAAATCTGTACAATTGATTGCCATTACCAAGTAACAGGCAGAAATATACCATATGTAGTGAAATCTGGCAAGTGCAATATAATAACTAAGACTTCAAACAGTTTTATTGAAAGACAGATCAAGGAAATAAAATATGGTATTTATTGAAAGAATTACCGTTTGTAGCAGTGTTGCCAGATCTGGCTAGGTCCCAGTATTTTGACCCTGTCATTTCCTGTACTTTATCACGGTTATTTTCCAGTAGTTTGCCCAGGTTAGGTCCCGGTAGTCTGCCCAGGTTAGGTCCCGGTAGTCTGCCCAGGTTAGGTCCCGGTAGTCTGATGCGGTCTAGGTTAGGTTAGGTAAGGTCAGGCTAATTTCAAAATGCCCCATTTGAATATCTTGGAAATGGGGCATTTGCAGAGGAAATGCCATAGAAGAAAATAGTCTTAGAATGGTCTAAATAAGTGGGGGTAAATATTGAATGAATTACCGTTATTGCATACGGTTTTTCTACCTTCATTACCTACTTATTTAGACCATTCTAAGACTATTTTCTTCTATGGCATTTTCTCCGCAAATGCCCCATTTAGAAGATAGGGCATATTCAAATGGGGCATTTTGAAATTAGCCTGACCTTACCTGACCTGACCTAACCTAACCTAGACCGCTTCAGACTACCGGGAACCTAACCTGGGCAGACTACCGGGCCCTAACCTGGGCAAACTACCGGGAAATAACCGTGGTAAAGTACAGAAAATGACCGTGGCAAAATACTGGGACCTAGCCGGATCTGGCAACACTGCTACAAAACGGTAATTCTTTCAATAAATACCTAAGTGGGTAATGTAGGTAGAAAAAACGTATGCAATAACGGTAATTCTTTCAATATTTACCTAATGTTGTTGTCTGATGATGATTATAATAGTGTTGAGTTCAGCTGTCTAATGTTTGGAGGTGATGGTGGTGGGTCACGTGGGTGTTGTTGTCTGTGTACAAGTGTTGCCAGATCACCACCACCATGATGATGACTGAGAGTCACCTGCGTTCGGGTGTAGCCTTTGCAACGGCGCTCTCTCACTGTCTTCCTCTGCAGACTCTGCAGAGAGAAAACAAAAAACAGCACCAAAGAATACATGTATACACATCATACTTTCATTTTGTATATCCTATACAACCTGCTCGTCCCTATATACTCATTTTCTCTTCAACCATACCCTTTCCAGAAATTCTTTCACACTCTCTATTATCACTGGACTGTACAGGGGTGGGATCTTCAAAGCATCGTAAGTTGGTGGCGCTACGATCACCTTTACTCTCTCGTAGCCGCCATATTTGATTGTGGCTTACGAGGATCATAAGTTGGTATCTCCAAAGCTTCATAACCTCCATCGTAGCTCACGATGATATCCTCGTAGCGAGCGTCGCTGCCCGTTTCGTTCCGTGTGTTTTGTTCATCCCGCCACCCAGCTGACTGGCTCTCAGCCAATCACAATGAAGGAAACAATATGTCCTTGGTACTGTAAGCCAATCATAACGTAGTATTACAATGTCAACAAATAAACATTGTCTCACCACCAGCTGATAGAGATGACACAGTCACCAAGTTACATCAGACAGGAATTAACAGCCTAAGACAGGTAAGTGAATTATTATACTGTGTTGATAAACATTTAACACAACAGTGGAGATAAGGCAGCTGCCCCCCCCGGGCATATTTTTAATATCACACCAATCACTGGTATATTGTATATAGATTTTTGGTTAGGTTAGGTTTGGCTAGTTTAGTTTAAGATAGGTTAGGTTCCGTACTGTAAATCAAGAACAGCATGATACAAATAGTTTACTGGTAGCTGGTTGTCATGAAAATAAATCAAAGACATTGACTGGGAGGACATTATATTCTTTTAACTTCTACTGTCACTGTTATATTTCCTTTACACCTACCTACAGTAGTTTCTATATTAATCTCAAAATCTGTACAATTGATTGCCATTACCAAGTAACAGGCAGAAATATACCATATGTAGTGAAATCTGGCAAGTGCAATATAATAACTAAGACTTCAAACAGTTTTATTGAAAGACAGATCAAGGAAATAAAATATGGTATTTATTGAAAGAATTACCGTTTGTAGCAGTGTTGCCAGATCTGGCTAGGTCCCAGTATTTTGACCCTGTCATTTCCTGTACTTTATCACGGTTATTTTCCAGTAGTTTGCCCAGGTTAGGTCCCGGTAGTCTGCCCAGGTTAGGTCCCGGTAGTCTGCCCAGGTTAGGTCCCGGTAGTCTGATGCGGTCTAGGTTAGGTTAGGTAAGGTCAGGCTAATTTCAAAATGCCCCATTTGAATATCTTGGAAATGGGGCATTTGCGGAGGAAATGCCATAGAAGAAAATAGTCTTAGAATGGTCTAAATAAGTGGGGGTAAATATTGAATGAATTACCGTTATTGCATACGGTTTTTCTACCTTCATTACCTACTTATTTAGACCATTCTAAGACTATTTTCTTCTATGGCATTTTCTCTGCAAATGCCCCATTTAGAAGATAGGGCATATTCAAATGGGGCATTTTGAAATTAGCCTGACCTTACCTGACCTGACCTAACCTAACCTAGACCGCTTCAGACTACCGGGAACCTAACCTGGGCAGACTACCGGGCCCTAACCTGGGCAAACTACCGGGAAATAACCGTGGTAAAGTACAGAAAATGACCGTGGCAAAATACTGGGACCTAGCCGGATCTGGCAACACTGCTACAAAACGGTAATTCTTTCAATAAATACCTAAGTGGGTAATGTAGGTAGAAAAAACGTATGCAATAACGGTAATTCTTTCAATATTTACCTAATGTTGTTGTCTGATGATGATTATAATAGTGTTGAGTTCAGCTGTCTAATGTTTGGAGGTGATGGTGGTGGGTCACGTGGGTGTTGTTGTCTGTGTACAAGTGTTGCCAGATCACCACCACCATGATGATGACTGAGAGTCACCTGCGTTCGGGTGTAGCCTTTGCAACGGCGCTCTCTCACTGTCTTCCTCTGCAGACTCTGCAGAGAGAAAACAAAAAACAGCACCAAAGAATACATGTATACA
Organism: Petrolisthes cinctipes; assembly: GCA_033782935.1. Classification (NCBI taxonomy): domain Eukaryota; kingdom Metazoa; phylum Arthropoda; class Malacostraca; order Decapoda; family Porcellanidae; genus Petrolisthes; species Petrolisthes cinctipes. The sequence goes on from JAWQEG010000343.1 coordinate 57,550, forward strand.
CATCATACTTTCATTTTGTATATCCTATACAACCTGCTCGTCCCTATATACTCATTTTCTCTTCAACCATACCCTTTCCAGAAATTCTTTCACACTCTCTATTATCACTGGACTGTACAGGGGTGGGATCTTCAAAGCATCGTAAGTTGGTGGCGCTACGATCACCTTTACTCTCTCGTAGCCGCCATATTTGATTGTGGCTTACGAGGATCATAAGTTGGTATCTCCAAAGCTTCATAACCTCCATCGTAGCTCACGATGATATCCTCGTAGCGAGCGTCGCTGCCCGTTTCGTTCCGTGTGTTTTGTTCATCCCGCCACCCAGCTGACTGGCTCTCAGCCAATCACAATGAAGGAAACAATATGTCCTTGGTACTGTAAGCCAATCATAACGTAGTATTACAATGTCAACAAATAAACATTGTCTCACCACCAGCTGATAGAGATGACACAGTCACCAAGTTACATCAGACAGGAATTAACAGCCTAAGACAGGTAAGTGAATTATTATACTGTGTTGATAAACATTTAACATAACAGTGGAGATAAGGCAGCTGCCCCCCCCGGGCATATTTTTAATATCACACCAATCACTGGTAAATTGTATATAGATTTTTGGTTAGGTTAGGTTTGGCTAGTTTAGTTTAAGATAGGTTAGGTTCCGTACTGTAAATCAAGAACAGCATGATACAAATAGTTTACTGGTAGCTGGTTGTCATGAAAATAAATCAAAGACATTGACTGGGAGGACATTATATTCTTTTAACTTCTACTGTCACTGTTATATTTCCTTTACACCTACCTACAGTAGTTTCTATATTAATCTCAAAATCTGTACAGTTGATTGCCATTACCAAGTAACAGGTAGAAATATACCGTATGTAGTGAAATCTGGCAAGTGCAATATAATAACTAAGACTTCAAACAGTTTTATTGAAAGACAGATCAAGGAAATAAAATATGGTATTTATTGAAAGAATTACCGTTTTGTAGCAGTGTTGCCAGATCCGGTTAGGTCCCAGTATTTTGACCCTGTCATTTCCTGTACTTTACCACGGTTATTTCCCAGTAGTTTGCCCAGGTTAGGTCCCGGTAGTCTGCCCAGGTTAGGTCCCAGTAGTCTGATGCAGTCTAGGTTAGGTTAGGTAAGGTCAGGCTAATTTCAAAATGCCCCATTTGAATATCTTGGAAATGGGGCATTTGCGGAGGAAATGCCATAGAAGAAAATAGTCTTAGAATGATCTAAATAAGTAGGTAATGAAGGTAGAAAAACCGTACCCAATAACGGTAATTCATTCAATATTTACCTAAAATATATAAGCATTATTTATATTGTGGATTCGGCTGTTGGCATGGGCACACATGGGTTGAAGGATGGGGGGGGGGAGTGTCCATTGCCTGATTTAGATTCAGTACCATTTAAATAGGATAACCAGGTATTGTAATTTATTCTGCTTGGTTCTGCTTTGTTATTGAATTATGTACCATTTTACGTTATATTTCAGGTGGTGACACTAGTGACACAAAGACATTCACCCACATAGAAGAGGCTATGGCTCAAGTCATTAAAGAAGTGCAAGTGTCGGGTAAATCTGTGGACTCCAAGACCCAGGCAGTATGTACAGTATATAGCAGTAAAAAATATCCTGCTGTTCATCTAGGCTAGTAATATGGAAATCTTCCCTCATTGGCACTATGTGAAGTAATTACATTGAGAGTTTATATATATAAAACATACATTTTGAGCAGCATTACCTCTCAATTCCATTCAAAGTTAAACAGTGCAAATCATAAGGCCTTAGTCCTAGGAACAAATATACAAGATGTTCTCATATATCCATACCTTCAGTAAATACAGTACATGTACAGTGATGACCCAAAATACAGGAGTCAAGTACATGGTGATTTATACATTTTGTGTATCATATAAATAACTCCTGTAAGCAGTTCATGTAGTCGTAAATATTGGAGCCATGTTAATCAAAACTAAATTTGTGATGCTTTGTTAGATTCCATATATATCATATGAGTACTTTAACCAAGTAAAAATTGCAGTACTGCTGCTGTACTTATATGTATGACTAATTATATACTGCTTTCTTTAAGAGTGACTTTACAATTTTAATTCATAACGATAATCCTTAATATTTCTCTAAAATTATATGAAAGTTGCTAATTTTCATAATTTCATAATAAGGTAATGTGGATGACCCAGGACTGCCATCAAGGGCCCCTTCACCTAGACCTGGGCCAAGTTGGCAGGACTTCGGGCCAGTTACAGTGGAAGACTGTGAGGTTTTGACTGGCGACAGCTTGCCGAAGCTGGTAGAACCTACCACCAAGTGAGGAGCATTCGTACCACAGCTCTGTAGCCTCAAGTCGCCCTTCCTCTAGGTCAGCTGGAGGTGTGACAGCTCATCTGGAAGCTACGCTAGCTCCAGATATACTAGTTGTCCATAAGACTATAAGGGATATTTTGATGGATCTTGCAGAAAATATAGCCAAAATATCAGAAACTTTGGTGAACATTAAAAAGCCTATCGAGAAAAGGTGATTTGTTTTCAAGTGTGTTTTGTTGTGTGTGTGTGATTTTTTTTTTAATGATTAGTGTGGTTTAAGTTGTGTTATATTTTGTGACAGAGTTATTAGTGTGCAAGTATGTTTTTAGTTGTGTGGTTTGTGTGTAGGTTTCAATCTAAATTATTGTTAACTTCTGCTTATGTTTTTTAAGAAATTACATTATTTATTTTCATTATATATTTTGTCTTTCAAATATAGCTTTTAACATTCACATTTCATGTTAGATGTGTTTACATACTCAAAAACAACACACAGCTGCATGCACGACCTCCTGACATCCACCCATCTGAATTCTCCCTTCCCCGTGAGGACAGAGTCCACTTGGCCAGGCTGTGGTGTGGCCACCACCCGGCCCTTCTGACATATCACAAGAAGCTGGATGGAGCCATTGTGGATGTCTGTCCAAGATGCAACACAACACCTCATTCTATTAAACACATTATTGAAGACTGCAACACACACAACCACACTCACCAACAACAGAACACAACACCTCATTCTATTAAACACATTAGTGAAGACTGCAACACACACAACACAACACCTCATTCTATTAAACACATTATTGAAGACTGTAATACACACAACCACACTCACCAACAACACAACACAACACCCTATTCTATTAAACACATTATGGAAGACTGCAACACACACAACAACACAACACCTCATTCTATTAAACACATTATGGAAGACTGCAATACACACAACCACACTCACCAACAACACAACACACACTCTCTGAGGGCACTGTGGGAAAGCCCAGTTCAGGCAATGACCTTCCTCAGGAGCTCGGGGGGGCTGCTCGGCCAGACACCTTGAGGAACTTCAACAACAACATGAGTGTGTGCAAAGCAGCAGAAAAATATAAATTAAAAAAGAGCACAGTGCATAATTACATGAAACCAAAACCTAGCAAACCAGTAGGATGTGGAACCTCATTGACTCATGATAAAGAGTTACTGTTGTGTAACAGAATGCTCACATTGTCAGAAAGGGGATTCCCACTCCACATAATGCATTTGAGAATGTTAGTGAACTCATACGGTACTTAGAAAAATGAGGCGTTACGGTCCAAGTTTCCGTAACAATTTGCCGGGTATGAAATGGGCCACTAAGTACAGCCACAATCAAATATCCACCGACACTTTCCTTCCATCGTAGTAAATATCTTGGTAATAAAAAACAACATGTGTATGATTTTGCAGCACCTCATAATAATAATAATTGAGGGGGTTGAGTTGACATAAAATGTTGTATGATTATATTTTGATTTGAGACTGATTTCTTTGTACGATGGAAGGAAAGTGTTGGTGGATATTTGATTGTGGCTGTACCTAGAGCACCACAAACGAGTGTCCCAGAATATAAAGACTATCAGAGCCAAAGTTACAAAAGTCATGTTAACTCAGTTCTACAGTAACTTGAAAGAATCCCTAGAAGGTGTTCCTCCAGAAAAAATAATAAATTTTGATGAGACAAATCTCACTGATGATCCAGGTAAAAGGAAAGTCATAGTGAGGCAGGACACTAAATATCCAGAGAGGGTCATCTATCAACAAAATCCTTTATATCTATTATGTTCTCTGGAACTGCATCTGGTGTGTTACTCCCTCAATACGTGGTGTTTATATAAGGCTATCCATCTTTATGATGCCTAGACTGAACACAATACAATAAGTCCCCCAGTGGAGGGTTCCATTCATGTTCATTTGATGACTGGTTCCACAAAATAATCCTGCTAAATCCATGACAGGTAGAGTTGTCATTATAGGGGACAACTTGACACAAAATAATCCTGCCAAATCCATGACAGGTAGAGTTGTCATTATAGGTGACAACTTGACACAAAATAATCCTGCCAAATCCATGACAGGTAGAGTTGTCATTATAGGTGACAACTTGACAAGCATAATATCTTCTTTCTTCTCTTACCACCAAACTCCATAAAGCAAAAAGTAGCTTATACAAGTCTACCTTATTCAATACTAAACAAGTCTTACAATCTTCTAAATAAATACTCTAATACTTAATTAAACTCAACAGTAAGGCAACTTCATATTATCAGCTGGAAACAAACACCATGAAACATGTTTACAGTGCTATGTTTGAAGGATTATCTTTTGCATCTGTACAAAGGTTTTGTTCATTATTTGATATGCCACCAATAAGTAAAAGACAATTTTTGAAATACAAAAAAGTAATATTATCTTCTGTGGCAATCAGAAAAACTCAACAGCAACTTGAAGACAGTGTAGCAAAAGTAATAGAGTCAACAGACACACACACACACAGACAGAAAATAGATAAATACTGTAGATAAATAAATAGATTGATAGGAAGGTAGATAAACAGATAGACAAATAGACATACAAGTATACAGACAGACAGACTACAAATCTACAAATATTACAGAAAGCCATAGAACAAAGTACTAGGCTATGCAAATGAGCTCCTTCAGTTCCCAGGAGATGATGGATTACTGGATATAGATGTCACATTATAGTCGCGGTCAAATATAATCATCCATATAGGGGTAACTCACGTAAGAGTTTGACAGCTTCCCTCTGTTCCTATCTATCTATCTATAGCTCTGACACCTCGTTCCCTCTGGGAACTCCCCCCAAGGGGTTGCCACGGCAGAAGTGTCTCCAGTTCTCCCTGTTCCAACACTCCCTCCTTACTTGGTCCGTCCCTACTCTGCCCCTCACGTTTCTCTCCTTTACATACTCTTCCACTCTGTTCTGCCATCTAACCGGAGGCCCTCTGTTCCTTAGATGATAAACTTTCCAATAAATAGGTTAACTACCATCTTTTAATTTAATACAAGCAGCTACACACTACTTAAAACAATAACACACACACACATGTTAACTATGTTCAATTTGTGTGAGATGTTACGCTCCGCGCTTCGCGAATGTCATTTGTTTTGTTGTTTATGTTTTAGAGATGTGCGAGTGCGAGTGCGAGCGGGGATGGTTGGCACTGGCTGCTACGTTCCATGTGTGTTGCCTACAGAATTAAAGTTAATTTCCTTGCTCCTGTGCCTCTGCTTTATCCTGCCATATGTATCTACCAGCTCAACAAATGGTAGCAGAGCGTAGTTGCATGGCAGAGGAAACAAGTGGACCCAGATTAAGAAATCAGACAACTGTTCAGCAAGAAATCAATGAAGAAAGCACAAATGAAACTAGACCTGGAAAATGACATTGATATGATACATGGAAAAAGGGTAAAGTTAAGGTACACTTCATGAGGACACTATTGTCTCCTGCTAAGGGATGAGAAGGAAGTTTGGAAGAAAACAGAAGAAATAATGCTGACATTGGGCAGTGATGAAAAGGAAAAGAAAAATAAGATAGAAAAACTGCACCTACAATTTGGTCATCCCACATGTAGGAGGTTAATTCAGCTATTGAAAGATGGAGACATTGATGATGAGATGTGTTTTGTTCATGCTGAGGAGGTGTCAAATAGCTGTAAAATATGTATGAAGTACAAGAAAACACCATCAACACCAGTTGTGAGTGTGACTATGGCAAAAGAGTTCAACCAAGTTGTAGCAATAGATCTAAAGGAGTATAAGAAGGGTGATACATATTTTCTTCATAAGGTAGATATGGCTACAAGGTTCTCAAAATCATGTGTAACAAAAAGTAAAGAACCTAAGGAGATTGTTGAAAAAGTCATTGAAACATGGTTGGGAACTGGTTTAGGAGCTCCTGTGAAGTTTTTATGTGATAATGGTGGGGAGTTTGTCAACACCACATTCCTTGATAGGTGTGAAAATATGAACATTCAAGTGATGCATACACCAGCATATTCACCCTTCAGTAATGGCCTGTGTGAACGTAACCATGCAGTAATAGATGAAATGGTGGCAAAAATAATAACAGAGCAACCAAAATTGTCATTAAGAGTGGCCTTAGCTTGGGCAGTTAATGCAAAGAACTGTGTTCAGATGGTGGGAGGGTTTCAGCCAGTATCAACTTGTATATGGAAGGAATCCTAACCTGCCATGTACCCTGAATGATGAACTTCCCGCTCTAGAAGGTACAATGTCCAGTGAGATTGTTGCCAAACATCTCAATGCTAGCCACTCATCAAGGAAGGCTTTTATTGCTGCTGAAGCCTCTGAGAAAATTTGACGTGCACTAAGACATAAAGTTAGAACCACTAAGAAGCCACTTGAAAATGGAGATCAAGTTTATTTCAAGAGAGAAGATCAAAAGGAGTGGAAAGGACCAGCTGTAATCATTGGTCAAGATGGTAAAACAATGATTCTGAAGTATGGTTCAAATACTGTAAGAGTCCATGAAAACCATGTTCAGGAAATACCATACAGTTTTGACACAGACACCAAAGATGGGAGAAACTCACTACTTGACACACTCAGACATCAAACAAAAGAAGTTAAAACTGAGAAGAAAGAGATTGAAGCAGTTATAAATCCAGTTGAAAATCCTGTAGAAAGTTATGACAAAGAAGAAGAATATCACAGTATAGTTGAGGATACACATGAAGATAGTGTGAGAGTCAAAAGTATCCCAAAGATTGGACAGAAAGTAAAGTTCCTTTCAAAAGAGTCAGATGAGTGGCAGACAGTAACTATGCATAGTCGTGCTGGAAAATCAATAGGAAAATACAGTAATTGGAGGAACGTTAAATATGAGGATGGAAGCTTATCAGCCCTTGACTGGAACAGAGATGTAGAAAAGTGGATACCTATATTAGAAGAGAATGGAGTACAGGAACCCAGTGAAATAGTAATGGCTTGTGAAAACATGGAGAATCAAGAACTTGACAAGGCAAAACAAGAAGAAATGAGAAGTTGGAAGAATTTTGGTGTGTATGAGGAAGTTACAAACATGGGTCAAAATGAACTCTCAGTTCGATGGGTAGTAACTGAAAAAGAAAATAAGGATGGAAAAAAGAAAATTAAAGCAAGGTTGGTTGCTAGAGGTTTTGAGGAAAAAGAAGAAGTTCAGTCAGATTTTCCCACTGTTAGTAAAGAAATGTTGAGGTCTTTTGTTGCAATACTGTCTTCTAAAAAGTGGGGAGTGAACTCAATTGACATTAAGGCTGCATTCCTACAGAGTGAACGGTTTGAGTGTGATGTGTATCTTATTCCTCCTACTGAGGCAGGTGGTGATAGTACTGTTCTGTGGAAATTACAAAAATGTGTATGTGGCGTCAATGATGCAGCTAGGAGGTGGTATCTCACAGTGAAAACCTTCATGTTGAAGATGGGATGTACTCAGGTAAAAACTGACCCTGCAGCGAGAGTTGTGTGATATGTTTTGGATGCATGTAGATCACTTCTTGTGGGGAGGAACAAAGAGATTGGAAAATGTTGTCATTGCCAAAATAAGAAGTCAGTTTCAGGTTAAGGAACAAAATAAAGACATTTTCAAATATATTGGACTAAGTATTGTACAGAATGAATGATCAGGGTGTCAAAATTCATCAGAATGAGTACTGTAAACTTTTGGAAGCTGTAAATGTAAGTGCTGTGAGAGGACTAAATAAGAGGTTGGAATGTAATGAAGAAGAAAAGGAGAGTTTCAGGAGTTTGGTGGGCCAACTAGGGTGGTTATGTACCAATTCAAGGCCTGATCTGTCATATGATGTGTTAGAACTTAGCTGCAAAGTAAATCATCCTAAAGTAGGAGATTTGATCGAGGCAAATAAATGTCTAAGAAAAGCCTGTACTTTTGAAAATTCAATGTACTTTCCAGAAGTTGGTGATACCTCTAGTTGTAAGTTAGTTGTGTACAGTGATGCTTCTTATGCTGGTCTCCCAGATGGATCTAGTAGTGCTGGGGGCTTTGTGATTTTCCTTGTAGGAGAAAATGGAAATAGTTGTCCTTTGTATTGGGAAGCAAAGAGGATGAGAAGAGTTGTGAAGAGCACTCTTGCAGCTGAAACTCTAGCAGCTACTGAGGCAGTAGATATTATGGCCTAGTATCTTGGAAATATGTTGTCTCAGATATTGTATGATAATGAAAGAAGGTTGCCTGTAGAACTTTATGTAGATAACCATTCACTTTATGATAATGTGTACTCTGTGAAAAATGTTTCAGAGAAGAGATTAAGAATTGACATAACTATTCTCAAAGAAATGGTTCAGAGTGGAGAGTTGAAAGTGTTTTGGTTAGAGTCAAAGGCACAATTGGCTGATGTGTTAACAAAGAAAGGAGTGAATTCTTTGAAGATAGCTTGTGTTTTTGAAAATGGACGTTTGGGATTGTAAGCTAACAAATTAACTGAAGTATATTAATTTCGTAAAAAGAACAATAATTTTTTATGTTCTATTTGCCTATAAGTTTTTTATTTTTATACTGTTGTCATCTATTTGAGCTGCATGGACAGTTATCATTAGTTTGAATATAATTCCATTTTATTTAGAAGAGAGGGAATATTTTAAATATGTTCAATTTGTGTGAGATGTTACATAGAGAGATAGATAATAATAATAATAATAATAATAATAATAACTGAAAAGTCAAGAAAATTGAATACCAAACATATTATACATGTTAACTATGTTAAATTTGTGTGAGATGTTATGCTCCGCGCTTCACGAAATGTCATTTGTTTATGTTTTGGAGATGTGTGAGTGAGAGAGGTGGTGGTTGACACTGGCTGCTACGTTCCATGTGTGTTGCCTCCAGAATTATAAAGTTAATTTCCTTGCTCCTGTGCCTCTGCTTTATCCTGCCATATGTATCTACCAGCTCAACACAATGAGAGGACACAGTAAGAAATTAATTAAAAGAAGAGGAGATAAAGATGTACAGATATATAGATTTCCAAATAGAGTAATAGACGAATTGAATAAATTACCAGAAGAAGTGGTGTGTGTCAAAAACATACACACACACACACACACACACACACACACACACACACAAATATGTACAGAAATATAGCTTTCCAAATAGAGTAAAAGACGAATTGAATAAATTACCAGAAGAAGTGGTGTGTGTCAAAAACACACACACACACACACACACAAATATGTACAGAAATATAGCTTTCCAAATAGAGTAATAGATGAATGGAATAAATTACCAGAAGTGGTGTGTGTCAAAAACATACACACACACACACATATTATGTAGTGTACACACACGCAATATTATGTACTGTACACACACACACACACACACACACACACAATATTATGTACTGTACACACACACACACACAATATTATGTACTGTACACACACACACATATTATGTACTGTACACACACACACACAATATTATGTACTGTACACACACACACACACACACACACATAATATTATGTACTGTACACACACACACACACACACACACACACACACAATATTATGTACTGTACACACACACACACAAACATAATATTATGTACTGTACACACACACTATGAAGAAAGACTAGCGAAACTAAAATTACCTAAACTAGAAGAAAGATGAAAGAGAGGTGATATGATTATGGTTTACAAATGTGTCACAGAAAAAGAAAAGATAGATATATATAACTTATGTCAACAAGGAATACCTACAATGAGAGGACACAGTAAGAAATTAATTAAAAGAAGAGGAGATTAAGATGCACAGAAATATAGCTTTCCAAATAGAGTAATAGACGAATGGAACAAATTACCAGAAGAAGTGGTGTGTGTCAAAAACATACATAACTTTAAAGAAAAATATGATAATTGTGATTTAAAATACGGGACATTACGAGCTTGACTCAATCCTGTAAAGATACAAATAGGTAAGAACATATTATGTACTGTACACATACACACACACACACAATTAAACCCAAACACAGTCACTCACCTAGATGGTCAGGTGGCAATCCCTCTCAGCTGGCAACATTGGACACTGGCAACACTGATCTAGGGCTGGATACCACAGTGTTGCCAACTACAGGATAATCGCCCTACATTTTGGACATTTCAACCTCGCGGCAGAATATCAGTGTTGCCAACTATAGGATAATCGCCCTACATTTTTACAGAATCTGAAAAAAAAATGTTGGGGGTACTATCAAATAAACAAAAAAGAAATATGTTATGAAAATATTATTATATAAACATGTTATGAAAGTACTATTATATAAACAGAAAAAAATATGTTAAAAAATTATTATATAAACAAAAAATATATATATTAAGAAAGCATTATTATATAAACAGAAAATAAATATGTTAAGAAAGTATTATTATATAAACAGAAAAGAAATATATATAAAAATTAATATTAAATACACAGAAAAGAAATATGTTAAGAAAATACTGATAAATAAACAGAAAATAAATATGTTAAGAAAATACTATTAAATAAAATATCTATTACCCTCAATTATCATATGTATGTATGTTTATGCATTTTAAAAAATAATGTATGAAATCATTAGAAAAAATGTAGTTAGGGCGACCTGTGTTGTTCAACCAATCAGGTGCCGGCTTTTAAGTGACTAACCCCCCCCCAAAAAAAAAAAAAAAAATATATATATATATAAAAAAAGAAGCATAGTTTATCACACACAAAAAAGTTAATCACAAAAAAAAAAAAAAATTATAATAATAATGATAATAATAATAAGCATAGTTTATCACACACACAAATGAAAAGGATAGTTTACCACAAAAAAAAAAAATAATAATAATAATAAGCATAGTTTATCACACACAAAAAAAAGCATAGTTAAAAAAAATTAATAATAATAATAATAATAATAAGCCTAGTTTATCACACACACAAAAAAAAGTATAGTTTATCACACACAAAAAAAAAAGCATAGTTTATCACCAAAAAAGAAGTATAGTTTAACAAAAAAAAAAAGCATAGTTTATCACACACAAAAAAAGAAACAGTTTATCACAAAAGAAAGAAAAAAGAAGCATAGTTTATATAAAAAAAGAAAGAAACATAATTTATCACCAAAAGGAAAAAGAAGAAGCATAGTTTATCACAAAAAAAAATAATAATAATAGGCATCGTTTATCACCAAAAAAAGAAGCATAGTTTATCACCAAAAAAAAAAAAAAAAAAAAAAAAAACACTCAAGCAGAGTTTATCACAAAAAAAAAAGAAGTATAGCTTATCACAAAAAAGAAATAAAAAAAAGCATAGTTTATCACAAAAAAAAAAAGAAGTATAGTTTATTACCATAAGAAATAATAAACAGTATCACACACAAAAAAAAAACCCAGTTTATCACAAAAAGAAAGAAAGAAAGAAACAGTTTATCACAAAAAAAAAAATATATATAAAACGATACAGTTTATCATAAAAAAAAATAAAAAATAAATTATAGTTTATCACCAAAAAAATAAACAGAATCATAGTTTTTCAGGTGACAGTAGTAAACACAGAAAATGTGTTGTAACGTAAGTAGACTTTCTCAGACTTTTTTCCCCGGTCATTTCCTGTACTTTACCATGGTTAGGTCCCGGTAGTTTGCCCAGGTTAGGTCCCAGTAGTCTGATGTGGTTAGGTTAGGTTAGGTTAGGTTAGGTCAGGCTAATGTCAAAATACCCCATCTGAATATGCCCTATCTTGGAAATGGGGCATTTGTGGAGGAAATGCCATAGAAGAAAATAGTCTTAAAATTGTCTGAATAAGTGGGTAATGAAGGTAGAAAACCCATATGCAATAACGGTAATTCTTTCAATATTTACTGGCTAGGTCAGGTTAGGTCAGATTAATTTCCAAAATATGTTTGTAAAATGGGGCACATCTCTAAAACGGGGCATCTCCCAGAGAAACACCATAGATGAAAAGTGTGTTAGAATAGTCCAAAATAGTGGTTAATGATACTAAAATATACAATATAGTGAATGAACTACTTCTATACTTTTACCTATAATAATAATAATAATAATAATAATAATAATATATTACCTTTCATTATCTTCTTCCATGACCTGGTTAGCACATGACCAATTCTGTTGACATTACATTAGGTTAGGTTAGGTTTACTGAATAATAATAATAATAATCATAATGATGATAATAATAATAATAATAATAATAATAATAATAATAATAATAATAATAATAACAATAATAATAATAATAATAATAACAATAATAATAATAAAATACCATTGAAGAAAAGTGTCTTAGAATGTTATAAATTAGCGAGAAAAAAAGGTAAAAACTTTGTATTAAAAAACAGTAATAGAATAGATTAAAATAATAATAATAATAATAACATATACATACATACATATAGTCTATTTTCACTGATTTACATAACAAAAAAATATTGAGAGAGAGAGAGAGAGAGAGAGAGAGAGAGAGAGAGAGAGAGAGAAAACCAATAAAATAATGGGTACGGTATCTATTGAAAGAATTAATGTTTTGTAGCAGTGTTGCCAGATCCGGCTAGGTCCCAAAATTTTGCCCCGGTCATTTCCTGTACTTTACCACGGTTATTTCCCAGTAGTTTGCCCATGTTAGGTCCCGGTAGTTTGCCCAGGTTAGGTTAGGTTAGGTTAGGTTAGGTCAGGTCGGATTAGGTCAGGTCAGATCAGGTTTGGTTAGGTTAGGTCAGGTCAGGTCAGGTTTGGTTAGGTCAGGTCAGGTCAGGTTAGGTCAGGTCAGGTCAGGTCAGGTCAGGTTAGGTAAGGTCAGGTTAGGTAAGGTCAGGTTAGGTAAGGTCAGGTTAGGTAAGGTAAGGTCAGGTCAGGTTAGGTAAGGTAAGGTCAGGTCAGGTTTGGTTAGGTTAGGTCAGATTAGGTAAGGTCAGGTCAGGTTAGGTAAGGTCAGGTCAGGTTAGGTCAGTTCAGGTTAGGTCAGGTCAGGTTAGGTCAGGTTAGGTAAGGTCTGGTTAGGTCAGGTCAGGTTAGGTAAGGATATGAATTGGTTGGCTCTATCTTTGTTTCAATTATTAATGAGTTTGAAATATAGTTGAATGGTGGTAAGTTGTATAAAGCAAATATAAGAACCTAAGAAGTATAAGACTGACTCTGGAGAAAAAAGTGTCTACAGCAACAAGAAGTGGACTAAAACAAAGGAAGAAGTTACCATCCCAGGATCAGCTGATTAATGAAACATGACTGAAGGAGGAAGGGGATAACAGATGTAAACAAGTAGAGGAGGAAGCTCAAGGTTTGTCCAGACTGCAACAACTCTGATGCTGCATTTTGGTGTGGTCTTTGTGAATTCTGGCATCATATTAAGTGTGAAGGAGTATCAAGGGAAGTACTGTATATATAAATTTTTAAACAGGAGTGATGCTAGTAAACTACACTGGTATTACAATAAGTGTGATAATGTTGCTGTCAAGGTCCTGAGTCACATTTACAAAGCTGGAAAAGAGACAAGATGTAGTGGAAACAAAGATGAAAAACCTAGAAAAGGAGACAACTGCCAAGCTTCTTGTTTTTGAGAATGAGATAGCAGTAGTAAAGGGCAGAATTAGCACAGAAATGGATGAAGTGAAAGAGAAATTGGAAGTACAAAAAGTGTTGGAACTAGGAAAGTTGGATAAGTTTCAAGAGGTTCAGAAGGATATTAATGATATAAAAGGTAAGTTACTTGAAGAAGTTAAGGAGAAAGTTTGCATTGAGGTGGAGAATGATTTAGTATAATCCTGCAAAGATGTTGTGAAGGAGGAGACCCAAAATATTTGCAACTCACATAGTGCTACAAAAGTAAGCAAAAGTGTGATTGCAGAGGAGACAGTGGAACAAGTGAAGGATATGTTACACAGAGAGAATAATATAGTACTGCACAGAATGCCGGAAGAAATGATAAGTGGATTTAACATGGAGGAGAGAGAAGACAAGATGAGACATGATAAACTAATGTTTAAAGAGATTTGTGGAGAGCTGAACCTAAATTGTTTTGATAGTGAAGATGAGGATCATGAGAAACTTGTATAAACTAAAGAATGTTAAGGAACTTTTATTCAGGAATGTGTCAGTGTATCATGATGTGACGAGAGAGGAACGGGAATAAGAAAAGGAACTAAGGAAACAGGCCAAAGAGAAGAGTGAGGAGGAGAAGGATGTGGTAAGAGGGAAGCCATGGAAGCGGTATCTACTGTGTGTAAAGAGAAACCAAGAGGAAAATATCCAGTAAAGATGAGGCAGAATGGAGAAAATATTAAGTCTCAAAATAAGATACATGTGATGTTTAGTAATGTTGATACTTTTACATGTGACAACTTGAGGTAAGAATAGGAGATATGAGAGTGAAACCCCATGTGATAATAATACTGGAGGTGAAGCCAAAGAACTATAGATATGAAAAGAGTATTGTAGAGTTTAATATCAAGGGATACAAATTATTAGGAAAAAATATATCTGAAGAAAGCTGTGGGAGAGGTTTGTTGATGTATGTGAAACATGGGGTGTCCTATAGTATTGAAGAAGGTGGTGATTTATGTGAATACAGGCAATTCTCATTTTACACTGGCATTATGTATGTGAAATAGTGTGTGTGTAATGAATGTATGTACTGTATACACTTATTGTACACTATATTACACACCCAATATACAAGTGTACTATACAATGAGGGTTTTCTGTACAGTTTCATTACACACCCAATATACAAGTGTACTGTACAATGAGGGTTTTCTGTACACAGTTTCATTACACACATTACATTACACACCCAATATACAAGTGCACTGTACAATGAGGGTTTTCTGTACACAGTTTCATTACACACCCAATATACAAGTGCACTGTACAATGAGGGTTTTCTGTACACAGTTTCATTACACACATTACATTACACACCCAATATACAAGTGTACTGTACAATGAGGGTTTTCTGTACACAGTTTCATTACACACATTACATTACACACCCAATATACAAGTGTACTGTACAATGAGGGTTTTCTGTACACAGTTTCATTACACACATTACATTATACACCCAATATACAAGTGTACTGTACAATGAGGGTTTTCTGTACACAGTTTCATTACACACCCAATATACAAGTGTACTGTACAATGAGGGTTTTCTGTACACAGTTTCATTACACACATTACATTACACACCCAATATACAAGTGTACTGTACAATGAGGGTTTTCTGTACACAGTTTCATTACACACACTACATTACACACCCAATATACAAGTGTAAAATGAGAATTGTCTGTATATAAAAGTGAATATAAAAGGTACAGAGGACTTATTGCTCACAGCTGTATACAGGAGTCCAAATAGCACCACTGAGAATAACAACAGGTTATTGGATCTACAACAAGAAATAGGTGAACAAAGAACGAAACACAAAATAGATATAGGCGATTTTAATTTGCCTAACATAAACTGGACAACAGGTACAGCATCCAGCGGAGACCAATACAGTCAGAGTTTTATAGAAAAAATAAGAGATTGTTTCTTTGAAAAGTGGATTTTTTTTTTTTTTTTTTTCTATACCTCAACCTCGGGGCTGTAGGGTGTCAGTAGCCCGTGACTCTTGTGAGGCCCCGAGATTATTGGGTGTCGCACTAGATGAGACAATGGAGCTTCATGGTGGTGATGTTGGTACCGTAGCTTCTCTTCTGTCCCACTAGATGACCCACACCTTATTTATACACGTCACTTGTGTTTACTGACGATGACGTAAGAGTAGAGGGGATTGAAGTAGACAGCCCCCTCGGAAAAAGTGATCATGCCTGCATAACTTTTCATTGTGATATAGAACCACAGATAAGGAAGACAAAGAAGAAGGTGTATTTATATGAAAGAGGAAATTATTTAGAAATGAAGGAGAAACTAAATATAGACTGGAAAGACCACTTGAATACTGAAGACATCGATGACATGTGGAATAGATTTATAACTAAATTGTAGGAAGTTATCAGTGATTGTATACCATGCAGAATGTTTAAGGAAAGGGAATCAAGGAAAACCTTAAACAGTGAATTTACCCATGAATAGGAAACTGAGGGCAAAGATTAAGAAAAAGCAAAGGAACGATTGAGGAAAATGGCAGAAAGAAATAACAGACAGTGGGAATAGGGAATATCAGAGAGTGCAATGTTGAGTACAGACATTTAAATAACCAAGTAAGGAAAGAAACTAGGAGAGAAGTTAAAGCAAAGGAACAAACAATACCACAAAATGTAAAAAGCAATCCAAAGATATTCTGGAAGTACGTTAAGTCTAAGACGAAGACAGTATCTGGGATCACAGAATTATATATGGGAGGTGACAAAAATAACAACACAACGAGTGACAAGGAGAAGGCACAAGAGTTAGCAGAGTTTTTTTTCATCAGTATTTATGAACGAACCGCAAGGAGCTGTGCCAGAATTGAAAGTGAGACAAGAAAAACCATTGTCAATTATGGAAATATCAAGGGAAGATAATATATAATAATAATTGAGGCGTCTATTTACATAACGGGATAAACACCACCTCTGGTGAAATTGAAATGGCACTGTCTTCCCCCCCTAGTAAACATATCCCCTTTTGGAGTTTCTAATAAGGCTTAAAATGAAGTATAAATAGAGAGATTATAACCTTTTGTACACAGATGTTAAACTTTAAACCCATTTTTCTCAAAACTTGAATTGTGTCGCTTATCTCGTTATGTAAATAGACGCCTCGTATACTGAAAACACTGAAAAAGTTAAAGCGTAATAAATCCCCCTGACCAGACACACTCCACCTAAGAGTTATATTGGAAGTTGCTGAGGTGCTGGTGGAACCACTGTGGATTATTTTTAACAACTCTTTGGAAAGATATCAAATTCCCCAGGAGTGGAAAACAGCAAATATTACTGCAATATTTAAAAAGGGGAGATATAAGAGTGACCCCAGTAACTACAGACCACAACCACACTCACCAACAACACAACATACACTCTCTGAGGGCACTGTGGGAAAGCCCGGTTCAGGCCTTGACCTTCCTCAGGAGCTCAGGGGGGCTGCTCGGCCAGACACCTTGAGGAACTTCAACAACAACTACAGACCAGTATCATAAAGCACATGTCAGGTAACAACTTGTTCAGCAAAAAAACAGTATGGTTTCTTACCAGGGAGGTCAACAGTATTGCAGCTGATATAAGTATTGATAAGTGGACTGAGTCTATAGATAGAGGATGGGTAGTGGATGTGGCTTATTGTGATCTAAGGAAAGCATTTGATACAGTCCCCCACAGTTAATTCTCATTTTACACTTGTATATTGGGTGTGTAATGAAACTGTGTACAAAAAACCCTCATTGTACAGTACACTTGTATATTGGATGTGTAATGTAGTGTGTGTAATGAAACTGTGTACAGAAAACCCTCATTGTACAGTACACTGGTATAATGGGTGTGTAATGAAACTGTGTACAGAAAACCCTCATTGTACAGTACACTGGTATTATGGGTGTTTAATATAGTGTACAATAAGTGTTTACAGTACATACATTCATTACACACACTATTTCACATACATCATCCCAGTGTAAAATGAGAATTAACTGAACTTGCCAATGAACAGGAAGCTATGGAACAAGATAAAGAGGAAGCAAAGATTATGGGAACAAATGAACAAACTTGAAAATTCTGAAAACTATATGGAGAAGAGTCAGTATGCTGAAATCAGTAAAGAATATAGGAGAGTAGAGTTAACAATCAGGTGAAAAGAGAAACAAGAAAAGCAGTGAAGAACAAGGAACTGGAAGTTGCTACACTTGTAAAAGAAAACCCGAAGGTTTTTTGGAAATATGTTCAGTCAAAAATGAACACCAAAGGCATGATATCAGAATTGTATACAGACCACAATAAAGCAGAGACCACAGTAAGTGACAGAGAAAAAGCAAAGGTTCTCTCTAGACAATTTGCTAATGTGTTTGTCACTGAATCTGATGGAGACTCTCCAAGGGGAAGAGTGCAGGTAGTACCACCTCTGCAAAGTCTTAACATTACCAAGGAGAAAATTCAGAAGGTAATTCAGAAAATGAAGAAGGATAAATCACCAGGACCAGATGGGATACACCCAAGGATAGTGAAGGAGATAATGAAGGAGATCTTAGAGCCACTGGTTATTTTCTTTGAATGCTCGTTCAGCACACAGCAATTGCCCACTGATTGGAAGATTGCAAATATCACAGCAATATTTAAAAAAGGTGATAAAAGGGACCCGGGAAATGATAGACCTGTGAGTCTGACAAACATTATATGTAAATGTATGGAGACACTAATTAGAGAGGAGATGATGGCTCACTTGAGGAAATACAACTTGCTCAGTGATAAACAGTACGGCTTTATACCAGGGAGATCTACTGTATTACAACTTATAAAGGTGTTGGATGAGTGGACGAAGGCTTTAGATCATGGGAATTCTGTACATGTAATTTATTGTGATTTTATGAAGGCTTTTGATAGAGTTCCACATAAAAGGTTATTGGAAAAGATCTCCTGCTGTGGTATAGAAGGCAATTATTTGGACTGGATTAAGGCATTCTTAGGTAATAGAAATCAAAGAGCCCTACATGGAGTAGGGCTCATCAGTCTAGAATAGGTGCTGTGGAAATGAGTTACTTGAGAGGAGCATGTGGACTTACTAGGTGGGATGGAGAAAGTAATGAGTGTGTATATGAGAGGTGTGGTATGAGTGAGAAGGCAATTGGCATTGAGTGTGGAGTGGTTTAGAGAGTGAAACGTAATACATTAAGATGGTTTGGACATGTACAGTGGGATCTCGCATCTAGTGAGTAATTGGTGCCAAAAAAACGGCGCTAGATGTGAATTCGCTAGATGCGAATACATAAACTAATGAGGAAAATTATAATAGGCGAGGTGAAAATTGCCGATCTTCATTTTATTTACTTTATTTTCGCCTATAACATTTTAATTTCCATTTAAATAAACACAAAGTGATGCACAATATATAACAAAGAAAAAATTATGAGTGGTATTGTAATTTGAGTGATAAAGTGTGTAAGTGTGACGAATGTCCATTTGGTGGAGGGATGGACGGACTGGCAGCCACCTCCTCACTCAAGCAACCTCTCCCTTCCCCTCCCCTCCTCCCTTGTCCATGTTACCACCACCACCCTCGCCCTCCTCACCACTGTTCACGCTCTCTCGCCTGCCAAATGGGAATTTTTTTTTTTTTTTTTATTATCTATATTTTATATACTTTTGTCTATGATATCGCATAATTTTCATTATGTTGTACACAAAGTGATACACAACATGAATTCAAGAAGAAATAATTAAATACAGGATTCACTATTTACTCGTGAGTAATGAATGAAGTGACGAACTGCTGGTATCTGAGGCGAAGGGACAGGCTAGTGCAGCGTGCCACAGCCTCCCTCCTCACTTGTCTCCCGCTCACCACCACTCTCTCCCGCCTCTCTTGATGCTTGAATTAATTTTGTAATTCTTTCATCTGCATTCTCCTCCTCACGCTTAAGGTCGGAGCGGGTCAAGAGAGGTCTCGCACGTGCGCGACAAAGACGGAGACTGAGTTTTTAAATTGGGGAAGGACTAGGAGTGGCCGACTGGCCGCGTGGGTGGTGACGTGACGTCACACGATAAACAAAATACAGGTATCCGCCGTGGCGGTAAATCTGCCGCCCTCGAATTTATTATTATTTTTTAATTTTCTTACATATTCATTTCGCCAGATGGGAATTTTGTTCGCTAGAAACGAATATGGGTAGAGGTTGTATGGTGTCGCCAGATACGAATTCGCAAGTTGAGAACTCGCTAGATGCGAGATCCCACTGTAGAGAGAATGTAAAGTGAGGAGTTTGTAAAGAAGGTGTATGGAAGTGAAGTTGTGGCACCTGGTGTGAGAGGCAGACCTCCGGTTAGATGGCAGAACAGAGTGGAAGAGTATGTAAAGGAGAGAAACTTGAGGGACAGAGAAGGGCTTGAACAAGTAAGGAGGGAGTGTTGGAACAGAGTGGAAGAGTATGTAAAGGAGAGAAACGTGAGAAGCAGAGTAGGGCTTGAACAAGTAAGGAGGGAGTGTTGAAACAGAGAGAACTGGAGGCACTTCTGCCGTGGCCACCCCCTTGGGGGGAGTTCATGGAGGCAACGAGGCATCAGAGCTATAGATAGATACATAGAATAGTGAATGGAGAGGCTATGGAATGGAGTGATGTGATCAGTGGGGTACCTCAGGGCTCAGTCTTGGGACCATTACTATTTGTTGTTTATATCAATGACCTGCTTAGTTGTGTTGTGATGGAAACAAAAGTGATATATATTTGTATGCTGATGACACTAAAATTTTTAGAACTATGGCAAATGATGATGACCATATAAAACTCCAAGAAGATTTAGAAGATATGAAACATTGGACAGAAAAATGGTTATTGAGTTTTTATTCAGATAAGACGAGGTAAATGAGAATTGGTGGATCTGAAGAAAGAGAGAGAGAGAGAGAGAGTATCATCTTGAAAATGTAATAGAAAGGTCAAGAGCTGAAAAGGATATTGGAGTAGGCTAATTATTGACGACATATTGAAATTTTCAGAAAATCTCTCAGAGAAAATAAACAAAGGTAACAAGATTGTTGGCATTATAAGAAGAACTTTCACCAGCTTAAATGCAGAAATGTTTAAATATCTTTTCATTGCTCTTCTCCGCCCTCATCTGGAATACGCAAATCAGGTGTGGAATCCCTATCTTTTTAAGGACATTGAGGCAGTTGAAAATGGCCAAAGAAGAGCAACTAAACTCCTGCCCAATATGAAGAACTTGTCATATGAGGAGAGGCTAAAAACATTTAATCTACCAACACTGTCATATAGAAGATGGTGAGGCGACATGATTGAAACATTTAAATTTATCAATGGACTGTATGACAAGGAATGCAGCGAGAAAGTTTTTCAAGAACGGGAAGAGAGTATTACACGAGGAAATTCTAGAAAATTATTTAAACCAAGATCACGAATGAACTTGAGGAAATACTCTTTTCTCTGCAGAGTAATAGATATGTGGAACTCTCTGCCAGAGTGGGTCATAAACCAGAAATCAGTAGTTTCATTTGAAAAACAATTGGTAAATATTGAAAGAATTACCGTTATTGTGTACGGTTTTTCTCCCTTCATTACCCACTTATTTAGACCATTCTAAGACTATTTTCTTCTATGGCACTTCTTTCACAAATGCCCTATTTCCAAGATAGGGCATATTCAAATGGGGCATTTTGAAATTAGCCTGACCTTACCTGACCTAACCTAGACCACAGCAAACTACCGGGACCTAACCTGGGCAAACTACCAGGAAATAACCGCGGTAGAGTACAGGAAATGACCGGGGCTAAATACGGGGATCTAGCCGGATCTGGCTGTACACACCATAAAACCATTTAGAAAAAGGTCACTACTTCTAATCTGTTTACGATCAGAAACAGGCCACCTGGGCAGGTGGGTCAAACACACATACACACACACACACACTCGCCCATATATTTTTATACCTACCTGCATCCCCCTCAGACAATTGACTTTCCCTATCTTATTGGCATCTCTCCAAACACAGGTGCGGGTCAGGTCATACAAAGACATTATTAACCCTTCCTACCTCCCCTTCGAAGGAGAGGTAGGAAAGAGAGTAAAGGAGAGAGAGAGAGAGAGAGAGATAGAAAAGGGGTGGCCCACTTTCCCTTTCACACGAGAAGAGAGAAGTAGGTACAGAATCAAACTGACCATTCACAGGCAACACAGTCACACTCTAGCCATTCTGTAAACTATAGAGTTTGAAATGTATATAAGCAGAGGAGGTACACTAGGAGTTAGGATACCACACTGACTCCCTAAGGGCTATAAACTGTCTCCATAGAGAGAGACATAATACCACATAAGGCAAGGCACATCACGATAATACCCTGTATAGATAAGTACACATATTAATAAATTAAGCCTTAAGAAACTTGTGAAGTCAATCACCTAAGCAAACTTAAGAAAGCACCCCGTCTTCCACGTTACCTAAAACAACAACAACAACAACTACTACTACTACACTACAACTACAAGAATTACATACAAGTAAGTTACCAAGTTCTGCCCAGAGTTCAAGCCTTCAGAACTGGTACATTTGATGGCAGCGGTGTTTTTGCAATAAGGCAAATTGCAAGGTATAGACTTCACGGGAGTACAGTGACTAACATTGTTCTAGGACAAATTGAAGGAATTTACTTGTAAATCCTCTCAAGTAATTTCTTCTGTGGGTATAATCTTACGACCTCTAACGAGGGAGATAAACCACAAATTCTTCACCTACAAGAGGCACCTGCTTCAATATAATTGCAACTGACCTACAAGGGGTCCTCATCTACTTCACAACAAACAATCATCACTTCATCACTACCATATCGGCGTTCCTGCGTAAATGCTCTCGTCAGGACAACGCCACGACCTCCATCACCTCCACGCTGACGCCTCGTTACGTAAATGCTCTCGTAAAGGCAAGTCAACGTTCATCATCTTCACTCCAATAACGACTGTTAGTGTGTTAGTGTGCGAGCTAACTAATAATCGCTTCGCCTCTCCACCGACGTCGCCTCTTCACCACATCGTCATCGTCGTTGCAACTAGAGTCAACTAACAGTAGGTACACATCACATGTTACATTACATTATTTTTCACTTGTCCACGAACATGTTAGAATAGATTAGGTTCCTCAATTACAGCCCAGAAAGAAAGAAAAGAAGTGCCAAATTACAACAAAGGTAAAGATATTCTCCCCCATTAATCCAAAGGTATCATAACTAACTTCGAATATCCCTGATAATGATTCATTAGTCTCCAAGCTAGATTTCCCTGCCTCCTTAAGCCTCGTTTGTGGTGCCAACACATTCGAGTATATTTTCTGCTTCTACCTTACCCCCATTAACAACTTAATCTGGAATACTATATTAACCTGTATTTTCTCCAACAATGGCTACTCCTCCACAATCTCCTACTGTCTCTGCTCTTCATACAACTTCTTCTAACCCCACTACCTCTTCTATGCAAACAATGACAAGCTTACCCACCCACAAGTATTTAAAGTATTATACGGGAGATAATCCAAGATATGGGATTCATCTCTTCTTGCGTCATTTGGAGGATGTGTTTAACCAAACTAATATAGAGCAGGACTTCCATAAGATAAGATTCGTGAGAGTGCATATTGCACCAGATAGTCCAGCCAGCTATATGATAACTACAAGTGCTTTTTCTGATCCAGAGAATTTTACGTCATATGCTACGTTCAGACAGTCACTTATTGATGTTTTTGGGGATGGTAAAATTCATAATTCATTATCATGGGTTCAGAGAATGTTTAAAGCAAAGGCAGACAACATAAATACAAGTGAACCAGCAAAAGCACTTGCATTATCAGGGTCTCTAATTTTAAATTCGAAGGAATCTCGTATCATACATCGTGAATTACAGATTACTCAATCCATGGGGACGAAGAATTTTAATTTTGATGCCACACCTACTCAAAGGGAATTACAGGGAAAACGTTGCAAACACTGTAACGGAAATAATAATATTACCAGTGATTGTTATAACTTACATAATACTAAAGGAAATGATCAAGGGAAAAGTAATAATAAATACAATCATTTACATGAATCAAAGTCGCATTCCTTAGATGAATGCATGATCCTTAACAGAATGAAATGGGACTGGCACAGTCAAAATATGATGTATGAAACGAGACCGCCACAATATTAAAACGTCCCGAAAATAAAACTGTAGGCCCTGTCGTCGCATTTACCAATAATATATTATAATTCCCTGTCCTAGTATCACATAATAACACCCCCTTAATGATAGACACAGGCGCCGCAGTTTCCTTGTTATCGGATAATTCCTTTAACAAATTGAGCAAATTAGGTCCCCAGCAGCATTTATAAACCAAGATTGAACAGGTGACATAGCATTTTCAACCATGACAGGCAATAAATTACAGGTATTAGGGACACTTTAACCCTTCCTGTACGGTTAGACAAGGGAACTAACCATATACATATTGCATTTTATATAATACAAAATTATAAACTAGGTTTATCATACCTTATCAAACAAACCATAATAATAAACCCTAAATATAAAATAATACATTTTAGGAATTAATGTATTCCAATACAGGATTGTCCAGGCCAATATATAAGTCCATGTAATGTTAATTCTATACATATTGAAAATGAGGGAAACGACCCCATTATCATAAAGGCCATTGCTGCATATAATATTATATTAACTCCAAATTTCGTCCATTAATTGAAGGTACATCTTCCATCTCATGTACAGCCACATACTACCGTTTTATTCTCAGTAGAACTAGTAAAATAATATATAATCAGGGATTAATTTGCTTTACCCAATGTAAACAGTGAAAATATCACTGATATTAATAAATCATCTACCAATATGCATGTAAAGAAAGGAACATATGTATGTGAACTGTACAGAGGGAAGTTAGACCAATACCACAAGGAAATATTGTATCGGTTCTTACCGAAGGATAAAGTGATAGTTACATAAGTCAACAACTTAGAAATTTTGTCAGTGGACACGATTTTCCACTTTATCGTGATAATCTCATCACCATACTAGCCACATATTGAATACGATTGCCCTACTTGGTGAATCCTTAGGATGAACCAACATTATAAAGCATGCCAGTACACTAACATCTCCTCAACCCATTCATTCAAGCATATAGACTACCGTACCTCGTAGTAGGCAGAAAGTTGTAAAGAAAATTATAAATGAAATGATGGATGAAGGCATTATTAAGAATTCTAACTCCCCTTTTAACAACCCAATGTTTTTGGTTTCAATAATAATGGTGAATTTACGCCAGTAATTGATTACAGACAAATAAATAATGCTACAATTAAAGATAAATATCTCATCCCTCCTTTAAGATGTTTTGTCTAACATTGGTAAAATCAAAGCCTATGATATTCTCCACCTTAAACTTGGTCAGTGGAAACTGGCAAGTAGCATTAGATGATAAAAGTCAACCCATTACAACATTTAGTACTTCCCATGGTTATTATGAATACATTCGTAGACCATTTGGGTTATGTAATGTTTCATCCACATTTCAACATATGGTCAATTTCCGTATTGGCGTTATTAATAACGTAGTCATCGCTAATCTCAACTATTTGATTAAATTTTCTATAGACGTACATTCATAATAAGTAACAATAAAGAAGCTTATCCAGAGATTACATTAGGTAGGCCTCAAACTTTAACTGCCTAGGTGTCATTTTCTTAACCAGGAAATTATAATTTTAGGTTATACATTAACCGCCACTGTGCTCCATACACAATCTGGTAAAATACGAGCAATGAAAGTATTCACTATTCCTAATAAATGCTACTAACGTAAAATAATTCTTGGGTTTATGTTCTTATTATAGAATCTTTGTAGAGCATTTTTCCCAAGTAGCTAAACCCCTAAATAATCAACTCGAGATTTTGTATGGAGGCCAGAAAAAATAGCTAAGCTTTGAAATATTAAAGGTTAATTAATGTCAGCTCCAATTTTTGCGTTCCCAAATATTCATTAACTTTTATCAAGTGTACAGATGCTTCTTCAGTAGGCTTAGGCGCTGTACTTATGTAAGAGATAGCTTTGGGTCGATATCAGGTATGTGCTTATGCTTAGAGAATATTAAGTGCACAGGGAACTCATTACTCTGTAACAAACCAGGAAATTTAAGCAATATTATGGGCAATTCGTACTTTTAGAGAAATCGTATTAGGCTATCCTTTACAAGTTTTCGCGAATTACCAAACGATCCTTGGCTTACTATAACCTCAACCCCTAACGGGAAAATTAGCCAGATAAAATCTAACAATTCAGGTATTTCTCCCACATATAGATATTAAATACCTTCCAGGACGATTAAATAAAGTAGCAGATCCCTTAAACAATCATCTTGTCCTTTAGTTCCGAGGACACCCATGGACTTTGACATTAATACGGTTCCTAAACGTTAGCAAACGGATTCTATGATGAATGTAATAAGATATTCATTAAAAACCCTGAGGATGAAAATAATGAACCATAATTACCCAGTCACTTAAATATCTTTTCCCTTCATGATGATATTATTTACAGAAAACTAAGGAAACGTGACGTACAAACCAATCACATAGTGATATAACAAATAATAATTCCCTCAGTATTAATTACCCTTATATCATAAGGCAATAGGACATCCTGATAGAGGTAGGTATCTAACCACTCTCTATACAATATAGTATTAACATAAACTAAGGGTAGATGATGAAACACATATGTCGCTCAGTGCGAAACATACAATGCAGGTCAAGGCCATACATTTGGACCTCTGTTCCATGACGGGAATCCCTAATCCTGGACGAATCATGGGACATAGTAGGAATAGATCTACTTTCCTTACCAATTTAGAATCAGGACACAGATAAGTTTTTACCTATGGTTAACTAATTTTCTAGATATTTAGTGGCGGCACCACTAGGGAAAAAACCGCAAAAGTAAGTGCACATATATTTAAAAACCAAATTCATATGACCATATACATGTCCCGATATTATACAAGGTATCTTATTTCTTCTATATTAAGCAAACGTTTGTATTACCATATTTCCCAGCATCTAATGGGTTAACAAAACGGCAAAACCGTAACACTACTAGAAGTACTTCATGGCACAGAAACAATGAAAATCCCTCCACATGGGAAGACTGCATCGATATGACGGTCAATAACCACTACAAAATACGAAAATAAAAGGAAAAACTCCACATGAAATACTATATGGCGTATGGATACGTCTTTCATATGATATAACAATTGCCACGAAGAAGCCATGACAACATGGACAACTATGCTGAACGACAGTGAGTTGCATTTCCACAATTTCATCATGATGAACAAAGCAATTTATCGGCTTGCAAGAAAAATGCGTGATCGCCGACATAACAAAGCAATTTATCGGCTTGCAAGGAAAATGCGTGATCGCCGACATAACAAAGCAATTTCTCGGCTTGCAAGAAAAATGCGTGATCGCCGACATAACAAAGCAATTTATCGGCTTGCAAGAAAAATGCGTGATCGCCGACATAACAAAGCAATTTATCGGCTTGCAAGGAAAATGCGTGATCGCCGACATAACAAAGCAATTTCTCGGCTTGCAAGAAAAATGTGTGATCGCCGACAGAACAAAACAAATTATAGGCTTGCTAGAAAAAAAAAAAAAAAAAAAAAAAATGCGTAATCGCCAACATAATGGGTACCCGATCGAACTTTACACAGTCATGTCTTTAGTAGGCATAACCTTATAATAATGAATAATTTTACCAGGCGGATGATATTGTTTATGTAAACAGAATAAAGAAATTGGTAAAATGCGCGCAAAAATCCTAACATCCAAAATAAAACCAATCAATATCTCTGCAACAGCAACAATGTCCTCTTCCTCGTAATATTATCCCTACTATTGATGATAATAAAATAAACACTTACAAACAAAAACTCCGATCGGTTTCCAATGAAAAATAATATATCTTCTTACAAATGTGGCCCAAATTAACCTATATAACGGTTTTCATGTCTATACTCGCGGCGGCTACAGGCTCCGACGAAATACACACCGCAAAAGATGACGTCTTACAATCCGAGAGCTCTCGTTTACAATTTTATCAAACAGTTGAAAAGAAAAGGAAAATAAATAAAATAGTGGTGATGAACGATATGATCCCTATTTCTTACTCTTTACTGGATATATGAATTATTACCAAAATTTTCTGCCATTGAGCAGTAATTACAGATAAAATACTTAATGATACACTAGTTTTGGTTGACAGGTATCACACAACTGAATTTACCTATGTAAGTGCATTATATTCTATAGTGTCCTTGCACTATTGGGCGCCCTAGGAATGGATTCAGTGACTCAGGTAATATTGCTAGCTTATTATACAAAAAAAAAAATATAATGGCTTAGAGCCATCATCACAGCCCAGAGCGTGATTTAGATAATTTTTAAGTGAAATTTCATGAGCACTATTTGGTAATGCTTAGAGGTATAGTGGTATACAAGCATTATACCATACATAAAAGGTTGCAGGACAAGCCTTTGCAAATCAAGGTAAGATAGAGTAACAGGTATATACTGTATTAGAGTGTAAATCATTGCACAGAAATTAAATACGATTTAGATAGTTTATATGAGCAACGAATGAAAAGAACTACATATATGAAATAATCACATCATATTTTTAGGCTTCTAATTATTTCTGTGAGTTTGCAGAAAAATGATAGCAGGTGAGGAACTTAGAGAGGAATGACAACATTTATTAAGAGAATATTTACTGCGGGTAAGATGAGATCAACTCACAATATTATTACCACTCCAATAGCTACGAGATGCAATGGTACAATCAATGATGAAATCTCATCTTCCTTATTTCTTTCATGAAAAATTATTAACCATTCATGCGTAGTATTTTAATACAAAATCATATACTCATTATTATTCCCATAAAATGTAAAATGTTATTCACAGGCTACGCACTTCTACAATTCCCTATGTAAATGGAAGTAATCATTTAATATTCCATTTTCATCCAATAAGTATTATACTTAGTGATGATGTCATCAGTGACACACAACACTTCAAGTGCCATGTTGCATATCTTCATATATGTTTGTCTTGCATATTTCTTTGCATTTAAGTTGCATTTAAGTCTCCAAAAGCTGCAAAATCTCCACTTGCTTAGAATCATAAGTACTACTAATCAAACACTATATGCATGTACGTTCATATCCATTACTAATCAAACTCTCTTTCATCATCAATTTTAATTTCCACTATCTATACTTACCTGCTAAAACACAATTAACATTAATTTGCCCTAATCACCCTACATATGGTATGGTTCAAGGCAACTATAAAGAAGCAGACTCATAGGAAATACGATCCAAGGGAATCGTTACCTTGCCTAGTAAACATAATTTGCTAGAAAACATAGCACAATCTCTTCCACCTTTTCAACATATTTCATTTAAAGTTGAATTGTTTAACATCTCCTAATTCATTATCAGTTGTATCAGACAAAATGAAACTATTATGTTACTCAATGAGAATAGGATTCAATCATCCTTATTATATCATTTGATTCCTCCACATAGTGATCAAAATAAAAATTGGTACCAATGTTTATTAACCCATGTCTTATCTTTCTGGCATGTACTATAAAATTTATGTATTGTATAAGACAGTCTAAAATGTATTGTATAAGAAAGAACTATCGAAGTATACTGAATTATCTTGTGTTGAAAAGAACAAGACTGTTATTTATTTCACAGCTACAACATAGCAACACGGCTCCCCCCTCATTAATGTGTGAATTTTTAGCATAGGTTAGATTATATACACACAATGACATGCACCTAGCTAAACACATTAATATTAAGATGAAATTTTATGTAACAATGTATTCATGTTCATGTATTTATATTCATGTATTACCGGTAATGTTAATTTTAAGTATATGGTGTGCCAATGTCTTAATGTCTATTTTTATGTTACTATACATGTATTCATTGTTAATATCTTAGTTATCTAGCCCTACCAACATTGTGAACTGGCCTTCTATTAAATAAAGCATAAAGGAAATCGCTGGAGGCCAGTCGAGGGTAGCGGACTGAGCGGTGTACACACCATAAAACCATTTAGAAAAAGGTCACTACTTCTAATCTGTTTACGATCAGAAACAGGCCACCTGGGCAGGTGGGTCAAACACACACACACACACTCGCCCATATATTTTTATACCTACCTGCATCCCCCTCAGACAATTGACTTTCCCTATCTTATTGGCATCTCTCCAAACACAGGTGCGGGTCAGGTCATACAAAGACATTATTAACCCTTCCTACCTCCCCTTCGAAGGAGAGGTAGGAAAGAGAGTAAAGGAGAGAGAGAGAGAGAGAGAGAGAGAGATAGAAAAGGGGTGGCCCACTTTCCCTTTCACACGAGAAGAGAGAAGTAGGTACAGAATCAAACTGACCATTCACAGGCAACACAGTCACACTCTAGCCATTCTGTAAACTATAGAGTTTGAAATGTATATAAGCAGAGGAGGTACACTAGGAGTTAGGATACCACACTGACTCCCTAAGGGCTATAAACTGTCTCCATAGAGAGAGACATAATACCACATAAGGCAAGGCACATCACGATAATACCCTGTATAGATAAGTACACATATTAATAAATTAAGCCTTAAGAAACTTGTGAAGTCAATCACCTAAGCAAACTTAAGAAAGCACCCCGTCTTCCACGTTACCTAAAACAACAACAACAACAACAACTACTACTACACTACAACTACAAGAATTACATACAAGTAAGTTACCAAGTTCTGCCCAGAGTTCAAGCCTTCAGAACTGGTACATGGCAACACTGCTACAAAACGGTAATTCTTCCAATAAATACCAAACAATTAGATAAGTTTTGGGACAATCAAGAACAAAAATACTTCTATAGGGCAAATGAGTAATAGGAATGAAGTGGAGCTGAAAGTACAGGCTCACCAATAGAGCCTCTTCCAGATGATCATCTGTAAGCATCTGTGTGGTTTGTTGGGAAGCTTTCAAACCAATACCACTGTGTTTATTGACCGTAAAATAATGAAGCCTTACAAGTGTGGTTGGTTGGGAAGCTTACAAACCAATAATACCACTGAGGAATTGACCCTAAATGGACGTTGTATAGGGTCGTGTGGTTGGTTAGGAAGCTTACAAACCAATACCACTATGGAATCAACCCTAAAATAAAGAAGCCTAATACAAGTGTGGTTGGTTGGGAAGCTTACAAACCAACACACCGAGTAGCCATCTTAGTTAGTATGACCACGAACTAAAAAATTCAGTATTTATTGAAAGAATTACCGTTTTGTAGCAGTGTTGTCAGATCCGACTGGGTCCCAGTATTTTACCCCTGTCATTTATTGTACTTTATCACGATTATTTCCCGGTAGTTTGCCCAGGTTAGGTCACGGTAGTTTGCCCAGGTTAGGTCCCGGTAGTCTGATGCGGTCTAGGTTAGGTTAGGTCAGGTCAGGTAAGGTCAGGCTAATTTCAAAATGCCCCATTTGAATATGCCCTATCTTGGAAATCGGGCATTTGCGGAGGAAATGCCATTGAAGAAAATAGTCTTAGAATGGTCTAAATAAGTGGGTAATGAAGGTAGAAACAACGTAGGTATTAGTACAGAAGTGGACCTTAATTCAGCAGTGTTGCCAGATCCAGCTGGGTCCTAGTATTTTACCCCTGTCATTTATTGTACTTTATCACGATTATTTCCCGGTAGTTTGCCCAGGTTAGGTCCCGGTAGTCTGATGCTGTCTAGGTTAGGTTAGGTCAGGTCAGGTAAGGTCAGGCTAATTTCAAAATGCCCCATTTGAATATGCCCTATCTTGGAAACTGGGCATTTGAGGAAGGAAAACCATAGAAGAAAAGTGTCTTAGAATGGTCCAAAATAGTGGGTAATGACAGTAAAATATCTATTATACAGTAAGGTCCACTTCTGTACCTTTACCAAAACGTACGCAATAACGGTAATTCATTCAATATTTACCAAAAATTCACACATTTACTCTTATAACAATAATTAAGGCATTATGCAAGAAGATCCATAGTGTATACGATGCATGGTACCGGTACGATGGCTCTGTTGTGTGTCCATAGAGCCGCACACCATCGTACCGGCACATCATCGTATTTACTATGACTGATTTTTTTTTGTTTACTTACATTCTTATCGTGTTGGATTCTCTGCAGTGTTGCCAGATCAGAGGAGGTCTTACTGTCAGTGTTGCCAGATCTATTTGGCATCATACCCTCAACTTCAATATCATCAGAATTTCCTTTTTTTTTTTACCTCAATAATTTTCCTGTTTATATTTACCATTATTCTTTATTATTATTTATATTTACCATTATTTTATTCTTGAAATTTCGTCTGGTAGAAATTTTACTCCTAAACAATCTTAATTAATATAATATCCCAATTGGTACTTCTAATTGTCCATACTTGGCAATACTGCTTCACTGTCAGTACGCCAGTGATGCCAGATCTATTTGGCATTATACCCACAACTTCAACATCAGAATTTTCCTTTTTACCTCAATAATTCTCTGTTTACTCTTGAACATTGACGGTCATTTTGGTATTTCATCATCTGGTAGAAATTACCCTGATTACTCTTAAACAATCTTTTAATATTATTATCTTTATATAATTTCCTTGTGTGGACTTCAAAACTATCTAAAAACAGATAAATTTCCCAGCACCTGGCAACACTGATTGAGTGACTTGCCGAGGATTTTATTAGTCCAGGGAGAAGGATAGATCACTCTGGGTTTATTTTGGTCCTGAGAGAAGGATAGATTACTCTGTGTTTATTTTGGTGTCATCGTTGTGGCTGGCTGTGACGGTGGCGCCTCTAGCGGCCGTGGGGAATCATCACTTTAGTTCCCGTCTGCTTCCCTTTATCGATCCTCATTAATATTTAAGACTGATTTTCTTTATTAGTAGCGCCCACGACCTTTGGTGCTAATTATATGGCTATAGAATAAATAATTATATTCATTTTGGTCAAACTACATAATGAATTACGATAATATTTACGACAAAACCCTAATATATTGTTTAAAAAAAACATATTGTACAGCCACAATCAAATATCCACCGACACTTTCCTTCCATCGTATACAGTATTACCACCTTATACAGTATACTTACAGTATACTTTAGGTATAACTATGACAATCAATTCAATCTGTACTTGGTAGCTTAAGTTGCTACTTTATTTATGTAAATATTCGCGTTTCAGTATTTTTGAAAAGCGGAATAATGATAAGTACTTAATTATTCCATTTAAAGGTGCTGGTTCCAGTAAAAAAAATCAATCATAACCAACCAAAAACTGCAAAAAAACTCCCACCGCTCCTGTGAAAGTCAAGGAGCAGCTGTTAGTGATTCCTATCAGCCGCTAGGTAGCTCTGCTGTACCGCGACGACCAAAACTCGTATAAGAGTGGTCCGTCCTCCTACAGTAATACTAATAAAGTCCTTGTGGCTAAAGTACACTCGTGATACACAATTTCTGACCAGAGTGTGAGCAGCAGAAAGCTTCGAATCGCCTGGTATTGTTCATTTCCCCACCCAGTACACCTATAGAGGCTGAGTTCGAATGCAGGGTATGTGTGTGTCAGAAATTACGTATCACGAGTGTACTTGAGAATAAAAGAAACCTTGCTTGGTATATGCATTATAGGCAAATTACATAATAAATTATCCACAACCTAATATTTACGACAGATTTAAAGATCGACCTAATTGCTAAAACATCCATACTTTAATAACATTCATGCATAATATTTAAAATGAGTAATTATAACCTGTTTCTGTTATCTACAATATTATTTGTCAATAGTATTCTGATGTAATATTTGATGAAAAGAACAGCCATTCAGATTTTATAGACCATATATACTTAAAATTACATAACAATGACCTAAAGAGTACTGTAGGCTTATATACTGTACAGCCACAATCAAATATACCCCAACACTTTCCTTCCATCGTGCAAATAAATCGGCATCATATCAAAATATAATCATACAACAACACCTTACGTCAACTCAACCCCCTCAATTATTATTAAAAGGTGCTGCAAAATCATACACGTGTTGTTCTTCATTACCAAGATATTTATTATTATTATTATTATGAGGTGCTGCAAAATCATACACGTGTTGTTCTTTATTACCAAGATATTTATTATTATTATTATTATGAGGTGCAGCAAAATTAAACACATGTTGTTCTTTATTACCAAGATATTTATGGCTTATATGTACATTGGCGTGGAGGCAGGGAGAGGTGCCAGAGGATTGGAGGAGAGCCATAATTGTACCTTTGTATAAGGGGAAGGGCAGTAAGGATGAGTGTGGTAGCTATAGGGGAATAACCCTTCTTAGTGTACCGGGGAAGGTTTACTGGAAGGTTCTTACTGAAAGACTGGTTGAAGTAACAGGGAATAAAGTTAGTGAGGAGCAGGGAGGGTTCAGAAAGGGTAGAGGATGTGTGGACCAAATATTTGCATTAAAATCAATAGTGGAGAAATATATTGGGAAGGTTAAGAAGTTGTATGCTGCCTTCATGGATTTGGAGAAGGCATACGATAGAGTTGATAGGAAAGCTATGACAGAGGTGTTGAGAATTTATGGTGTTGGGGGGCCTTTGCTGAAAGGTATTGAGGCTTTTTATGCAGATGCAAAAGCATGTGTACGGGTAGAGGGTGATCTAAGTGAGAGTTTTAATATTAGTGTAGGGCTGAGACAGGGGTGTGTTATGTCACCAT
>JAWQEG010000343.1:97500-145280 GCA_033782935.1 Petrolisthes cinctipes
TTTGGCACTCTTCACATTGCTTGGACATATCCCAAATATGGCAGAGAAATTATTAAAATACAATAAGATTAAAGCCACAGTACGGCATAAGTATATCCTTATAGTTAATCTTCGAACCTTGATATGTAAATAAAACTAAGACATTAATATTATTAGCCAAAGATAAGAATGCATGAAAAAAAAGTTGATTTTACTCAAAGAATAATAATTCAAACATGAAATGTGAATGTTAAAAGCTATATTTGAAAGACAAAATATATAATGAAAATAAATAATGTAATTTCTTAAAAAACATAAGCAGAAGTTAACAATAATTTAGATTGAAACCTACACACAAACCACACAACTAAAAACATACTTGCACACTAATAACTCTGTCACAAAATATAACACAACTTAAACCACACTAATCATTAAAAAAAAAAAATCACACACACACAACAAAACACACTTGAAAACAAATCACCTTTTCTCGATAGCCTTTTTAATGTTCACCAAAGTTTCTGATATTGTGGCTATATTTTCTGCAAGATCCATCAAAATATCCCTTATAGTCTTATGGACAACTAGTATATCTGGAGCTAGCGTAGCTTCCAGATGAGCTGTCACACCTCCAGCTGACCTAGAGGAAGGGCGACTTGAGGCTACAGAGCTGTGGTACGAATGCTCCTCACTTGGTGGTAGGTTCTACCAGCTTCGGCAAGCTGTCGCCAGTCAAAACTTCACAGTCTTCCACTGTAACTGGCCCAAAGTCCTGCCAACTTGGCCCAGGTCTAGGTGAAGGGGCCCTTGATGGCAGTCCTGGGTCATCCACATCACCTTATTATGAAATTATGAAAATTAGCAACTTTCATATAATTTTAGAGAAATATTAAGGATTATCGTTATGAATTAAAATTGTAAAGTCACTCTTAAAGAAAGCAGTATATAATTAGTCATACATATAAGTACAGCAGCAGTACTGCAATTTTTACTTGGTTAAAGTACTCATATGATACATATGGAATCCAACAAAGCATCACAAATTTAGTTTTGATTAACATGGCTCCAATTTTTTCGACTACATGAACTGCTAACAGGAGTTATTTATATGATACACAAAATGTATAAATCACTATGTACTTGACTCCTGTATATTGGGTCATCACTGTACATGTACCGTATTTACTGAAGGTATGGATATATGAGAACATCTTGTATATTTGTTCCTAGGACTAAGGCCTTATGATTTGCACTGTTTAACTTTGAATGGAATTGAGAGGTAATGCTGCTCAAAATGTATGTTTTATATATATAAACTCTCAATGTAATTACTTCACATAGTGCCAATGAGGGAAGATTTCCATATTACTAGCCTAGATGAACAGCAGGATATTTTTTACTGTTATATACTGTACATACTGCCTGGGTCTTGGAGTCCACAGAAATACCCGACACTTGCACTTCTTTGATGACTTGAGCCATAGCCTCTTCTAGTGGGTGAATGTCTTTGTGTCACTATACTCCTTTTACGCTAACTTGTCCTAGTAGCCACGCCCCCTTGATAGCTGATTGGTTGATTTATAACTGTTCGTGTCGCTTCCCTTACATTGACATTGAATATGTTTACATCCTTTTCCTTTCTCTAATATTGATGGAATTTAGGAACATTAAAATATAAACTATTTTTAAGCATCAGTTGCCATGCAGTTCTACAGAAAGGATGGTAAGCTGGTAAAATTCCTAAATATGTATCTTCGGAAGTCGTAGCTAACATCATCATATACACGTTCGGACATAGCCTACTCAATATATCTTTGTTTTGTAGTCAATATAAACTATTGAGAAGCTGATGGAACAACAAATAGCAAACAATATCTAGTAAACTACACCATACACACTCTACTTATAGTCCAAGTCCTTATATAACTGAAAAAAATCGAAAAATAGATGGGGTATAGTGGGGAGGTTGTAATGCCAGCGGAACAGCTATCCTGCCCAGGTGCCAGGCGGGAAAATCAAGCACAGCTCTCTCCACCTGTCGCGGATTTCCATCTGTCACACTCGATAGCAACTTAATTACAATATATTGCTTATAAATATCTAATATATCATTTCATTACGAGAACATAATCGTAACCAAAATAATAACAGATGGTGGAGCGAGCTGTGCTTGATTTTCCCGCGCGGGCGCCTGGGCAGGACAGCTGTTCCGCTGGCATTACAACCTCCCCACTATACCCCATCTATTTTCGAGTTTTTTCAGTTATATAAGGACTTGGACTATAAGTAGAGTGTGTATGGTGTAGTTTACTATAGTCAACCACTAGGAAACTGGCGGTTTAGGTGGGGCCGAATCGGGGATTTCCCCCCAAGCAGTGCTGCCACATTTGGCTTTCCAACCCACATCACTCTATCAAAAATCACACCAAAATGGCAACGTTTTCGTACAGTGGTGCACTGATTCTATAAATATAGTCTTTAAATGGTGAGAGCGAGGTCAGGAAATTAATGAGATCAGTCAGGTCACTTCTCCTTTAGACTCCACAATGGAAGGAAGAACACATACCCCTGCTCACCATACACACTGGCTCCATAGTTGTGAGAAGGAAATCATTTTCTACGTAAATTCGTACTTTGCAGAAGAAAATGTTCACCACATACAAAATCCAATCACGTCTTCCTTCTACACACACACACACACACACACACACACAAGTCATAGCCCTTCCCTACTTACACCTGCCATTAATCCTTACATTCAACGGAGTCCTGACCTCACCCTACCCGGCGCCCTCCCTCCAACACACACACACACACACACACACAAGGGAGGCAAAAGGAAGGGGTATATACAAATTATGAATAAATGTACAAATAGTAAACAGACGTAAAAATAATAATAAAAAAATGGATAATAATTCAGAAGCACATCACTAAGCAGAGGGACAAACAGACACATAAAATACAGATGAAGAAAGAGTAGGCTAAGGGGGGGAGGGAGGAGATTCAGGTGAAGGACTGCTAATCTACTGCCCTGTGGGCCCTGGGTAATCCCATTCTGACAGACCAGATGTGGCAACGCTGCTTGGGGCGGCTGCCCCACCTACAGCCGCCAGTTTCCGTGTGGTTGACTATAGATATTGTTTGCTATTTGTTGTTCCATCAGCTTCTCAATAGTTTATATTGACTACAAAACAAAGATATATTGAGTAGGCTATGTCCGAACGTGTATGTGCTGATGTTAGCTACGACTTCCGAAGATATATATTTAGGAATTTTACCAGCTTACCATCCTTTCTGTAGAACTGCATAGCAACTGATGCTTAAAAATCGTTTATATTTTAATGTTCCTAAATTCCATCAATATTAGAGAAAGGAAAAGGATGTAAACATTTTCAATGTCAATGTAAGGGAAGCGACACGAACAGTTATAAATCAACCAATCAGCTATCAAGGGGGCGTGGCTACTAGGACAAGTTAGCGTAAAAGGAGTATAGTGTCACCACCTGAAATATAACGAAAAATGGTACATAATTCAATAACAAAGCAGAACCAAGCAGAATATATTACAATACCTGGTTATCGAATTAAAATGGTGCTGTATCTAAATCAGGCAATGGACACTCCCCCCCCCCCCATCCTTCAACCCATGTGTGCCCATGCCAACAGCCGAATCCACAATATAAATAATAATTATATATTTTAGGTAAATATTGAATGAATTACCGTTATTGGGTACGGTTTTTCTACCTTCATTACCTACTTATTTAGACCATTCTAAGACTATTATCTTCTATGGCATTTCCTTCGCAAATGCCCCATTTCCAAGATAGGGCATATTCAAATGGGTCATTTTGAAATTAGCCTGCCCTTACCTAACCTAACCTAGACAGCATCAGACTACCGGGACCTAACCTGGGCAGACTACCGGGACCTAACCTGGGCAAACTACTGGGAAATAACCGTGGTAAAGTACAGGAAATGACCGGGGCAAAATACTGGGACCTGGCCGGATCTGGCAACACTGCTACAAAACGGTAATTCTTTCAATAAATACCATATTTTATTTCCTTGATCTGTCTTTCAATAAAACTGTTTGAAGTCTTAGTTATTATATTGCACTTGCCAGATTTCACTACATATGGTATATTTCTGCCTGTTACTTGGTAATGGCAATCAATTGTACAGATTTTGAGATTAATATAGAAACTACTGTAGGTAGGTGTAAAGGAAATAAAACAGTGACAGTAGAAGTTAAAATAATATAATGTCCTCCCAGTCAATGTCTTTGATTTATTTTCATGACAACCAGCTACCAGTAAACTATTTGTATCATGCTGTTCTTGATTTACAGTACGTAACCTAACCTATCTTAAACTAAACTAGCCAAACCTAACCTAACCAAAAATCTATATACAATATACTAGTGATTGGCGTTATATTAAAAATATGCCCGGGGGGGGGGGGGGGACAGCTGCCTTATCTCCACTGTTGTGTTAAATGTTTATCAACACAGTATAATAATTCACTTACCTGTCTTAGGCTGTTAATTTCTGTCTGATGTAACTTGGTGACTGTGTTATCTCTATCAGCTGATGGTGAGACAATGTTTATTTGTTGACATTGTAATACTACGTTATGATTGGCTTACAGTACCAAGGACATATTGTTTCCTTCATTGTGATTGGGTGAGAGCCAGTCAGCTGGGTGGCGGGATGAACAAAACACACGGAACGAAACGGGCAGCGACGCTCGCTACGAGGCTATCATCGTGAGCTACGATGGAGGTTATGAAGCTTTGGAGATACCAACTTATGATCCTCGTAAGCCACGATCAAATATGGCGGCTACGAGAGAGTAAAGGTGATCGTAGCGCCACCAACTTACGATGCTTTGAAGATCCCACCCCTGTACAGTCCAGTGATAATAGAGAGTGTGAAAGAATTTCTGGAAAGGGTATGGTTGAAGAGAAAATGAGTATATAGGGACGAGCAGGTTGTATAGGATATACAAAATGAAAGTATGATGTGTATACATGTATTCTTTGATGCTGTTTTTTGTTTTCTCTCTGCAGAGTCTGCAGAGGAAGACAGTGAGAGAGTGCCGTTGCAAAGGCTACACCCGAACGCGGGTGACTCTCAGTCATCATCATGGTGGTGGTGATCTGGCAACACTTGTACACAGACAACAACACCCACGTGACGGGAGGGCTTCGCCGCAGGAGTTAGTCATCACATCTACGCATGCGCGAGTTTTACTGGGCTCGTGATTGGCTCCCGCTTTTCCGTCTGTGATTGGCTCCAAGTTGTAAACAAACTAGAAGGTAAATATTACATCCGAACACAGTCAACACGCAATCCTGATGATAATTGCCAACAAATAATTGACAAATCGTGAGATACACCCCAATTCTAAATAAAATAAAAACCATTTGGTGTATACATTAGTCTCTCTAGTATGTGGAGGTGAGGAACACTTGGTAAATGTGCAGTTTAGAACAATAGCCTAGGCCTATTGAATAGAAATTAAACATTGAGTAATTGACTCTCTCCTTTTCTTTTTGGTGTGATTGGATAATTTTGACCTTTTTGTATGGTAACTTAGATAACTAGATACTGTCCTTTTCCGAGGTAGCCCTCCCTTTATGATAGGGGGAGAGTAGAAAAAAAGTTTTTGGGTAGGTGAGGGGTGGTTTTATTTATTTTTTTTACCTTCCACATACAGTACTTCAACAGTATGAAACCCCACCGGAAAGAGGGTATGCGGTGGTAATTCTGCATCCACCTAGATTTTTCCCACTTTTTTAATGCATCTTTTTACTTGTTCTATTAATTGTTGGCCGGCCACAATACTGTATTGTGATGGAATATATAACTTTTTTATTTTTTATCTGACTTGGCCTGACCTAACCTCACCTAAATACACCCAAGACAGGTTACTGAAACTTAACCTGTGCAGACTACCAGGACCTAACTTGGGCAAACTACCAGTACCTATTACATACAAACTCAATGCTGAGTGCGACTTTACTGGGACCTAACTTAAGCAGAGTACCGGTACCAGAACCAAATCAGACAGACAACCGGGACTAACCCAGACGTTTTTGGTATACTGTATATTTCCCATGTGGAACTCTTATGCAGCTATACTGGTAGGGTTTGCATGGTGAGAGAAATTGAGAGATTACTTTAGCAATGAAGGCATTAACATTTAATAGTTTACATACTTGTCATACAATGAACTTACATATAGTTGTTTGGAAGATCTTGGCAACAGCTGAGATTCTTCTGAGCATGTGTGAGGATGTTCAAGTTAGGTTACCGTTACGCTAAAAGATATTTAGCCATGATAGAGGAAGAATCTTGCACCTAATCAGATTTTCTGCAGTGGCCAGGTTTCCCAATTGCTTCCATAAAGTAAGCTTTAATCGTGTAGACTACCCATACTCATATAACTTTACCTTACACTGAAAAAAAATCATGCAGGAAGGAATAAAACAGTACAGAATCTGATTACTGTATTATTTACAAACTTATCATTACATATATTTTTTCTCTCTGGTACAGTAACATACCGCAGTTTTTGAGACACCAGGGCGAACATTATGCCCCTCTAGTCGGGAAGTGTATGAGAGGTTCCAACTTTCATATACTTCCCCACCAGAGGGGCATATGTTCACCCGGGTGTCTCAGAAATTGCGGTATGTGACTGTACATACTGTACCCAGTCAATAAAGAGGACTCCTTACCACAAATTAAATTTTTCATCTCCTCAAGTATTTACTGTACAGTACCGGTATTAATTATATAATGTATATCTGTTACAGTCAGACTGAAACTAGTCATATATATACGGTATGTACCTTATGTGAAATAATTGGTTTACCCAGTCAGGATAGGAGAGATTAGGTTATGTTAGGTCATTCATGACAGCTAAACAAACCTAACCGAATCTGTCCCAGCTGACTGAGTAAACCAGACATTCCATAGACTTAATCAAATTTAGGTTTGGTTTGGTTAGCTTTTGTGAAATTATTAAACATATTACTGTCCTTATCTAACCTTACCATCCTAGCCCAACCCAATCAAACCAAATCTTACCTAACCAAACGTAACCAGAATTGAGTAAATCAGTCATTTCACAGTTTAATTAAACCAATGTTCTTAAATCTGGCCCCTTAAAAATTAATAAGAATGTTCATATTCAATATCTCCCTTAGACACAACAGGAACAGATATATAACCTTGATGCCTTGTTAAGGACTCCCCAATTTCAAGCCTTGCCTTAGTACTAGGCTTTCTAAATCTGGCCCCTTCATCCGTTTGTTTTCTCTTTTTCTTTGTGGAATATATCCTATCTTGTTTTACACAATTTGTGTTGCTTGGCTCTTTTATAGTGTTCACATCCACAGGAAAACTAGTGATATTCCCTAGGAGTTGTGTGGCTGCATCCATTACAGCTATAGCTTTTGTTAAAAGACTATCTACAGACTTCACAACTTGGAGGTCTTTTATATCTTTATACTTTGGCACTAGAGTCAACACAGTTTTGTTTGTCAGTTTCTCTACCTCTTCTTCTAATGCTGATTTACTACCTGTACCTGACACTGCACCACAAACTACATCATGGAGAATTTCTATTTCTTTACCTGCATCTTTTGGTTTGGTTAGTTTATATTTGTTTAGCCTGAAGTCTACAACAGCATGTATATGATTACAGATATTTCTTCTATCATCATTGTCCTCACATGAACAACTATACATGCATTTACATACATTACAATAGGGACACCTCTCTCTACAGGTCTCACATGTCTTGACTACATACTGTTTATTCACATACGAGGCTGAATGCACCAGAAATACACCTTGATCCTTCTGAATCACCTCCAGATCTTTCCCTTGTCTATGGCGCTCTGTAAAGTGAGGCTTGTTTCTCCTTACTGTTCTATTTTTTAGCAGGTTAATCATCCTTGAGTACAATTTGTCATTCACCATTTTTTCTAGGACTAATATTGTATGATCTAGTCTTTTAACCTTCTTTCCATCTAAATAAATGTATTTCAACAACTTATGCATGCTCTCCAAGTGGTTATTTGTGGTGATGGTCATGTTACTTCGGTAACATTTGGGCCACAGTTTAACCCTGTCTTCTACTAAATAGCATTTCCTGAAGTACTCGTAAAAGGCACTGAACCCAGCCTGCTCTAAGTATTATAGGAAACCCTGGCACTCCTGGTTGAATATTTGTTCATCTGGCTCATCCATGAGAGCTCTATCCATCTGGTAGATAACTGCTTTTTCAGATGTTGGTGCAGTTATTTTAGAAGCTATACTCTTTCTAAAGGTTCTGTCAGTATGCCAACTGCAGTTTAAGAAGGCAGGAGCTCCTACTTCACTCATGGCTA
The DNA here is from genome assembly GCA_033782935.1 of Petrolisthes cinctipes. Classification (NCBI taxonomy): domain Eukaryota; kingdom Metazoa; phylum Arthropoda; class Malacostraca; order Decapoda; family Porcellanidae; genus Petrolisthes; species Petrolisthes cinctipes. The sequence goes on from JAWQEG010000343.1 coordinate 105,890, forward strand.
CCTTCCATGCATTTCTAAATATAGGATCATCATCACTCATAAAAGTGTTTGCATTGAGTGGGCCAACACGTTCTTTCAGCTTAACTAAAAAAAGCTTTAACTATCTCATCATTGACAGTACTGCTAATCAAAAAAGCTACTGGAAATCCATTATTACAATCATTTACTATCATTAAAGTTGTAAGCTGTTAGCCTGCGTATTGACTAATACAGTGAGTGGAATCCATGCACACTTGAAGTGTTTCCGTGTTGGTCAGATGGTTTAAGAACCAAAATTCTTGACCCTGCTTCATAAATCCTAAAGCTAATTCTTTTTTATCTATATTTGGGTTCTCTGAATCTATTACTCCTTGGTCTTTAAAAAACAGTAACTCATTAGCCTCCTTCAGCTCCTGTACAATGAAGCGTACACTTATGCTATCCTCAGGATGTCGGGACTGGATCTGGTGGAGTCCATAGTCTCTGGCAACATTTAGAATGTCTTGCTTTTCCAGAATTGATGCACGACTTCCTCCTGAAGTTTCTTGTACTCTGTCCAATATCTTGTTGTAGGAAATGCCTTGAGTAATCATCCCTGTCAGAAAATAATAGTACATTAGACCTCAAAAATTATGAAAAGTATATATTAAGCATGATACTGTACAGCTCCGAACAGATCAAGGGTCCACACCCCATTTAAGTTTAACATCGATTATTTTAAAGGAAATGCATATTTAGAAGAAAAAATCCTGGTAAATAGCTTAATGAATTTGTTGACAAATATGATTATTAAAAAAGTTGGAACATTATACCGTCTTCTGCCGAAAAAAAAAAAAAACAACAGCTGGGCTTGGGAGAAGGTGATAAATGGGGTGGACTACAAGCACGAGGGATTTGATTGATATTAGGTGGTGCAACAACGAGGTCAATTAGCACCCCTTCTTTGGGGCCGAAGGGGCTCCAAAACCCTTAAAGTATTGCCCACATCATTACAGCAATACACCCCTACGGGGTAAGCATGAGGGATAAAAGGAATACAGGGATAGCTGTCTAATATCCAAAGGATAATATATATTCAGTAGCCTATCCCACTACGATGGTGAACAAAAGACAGTGCCTTTATTTAAAGGATATAATGTAACAGATATTCTAATTATATTTGTTTGTTATTACTTTTCAACTAATCACCTTCATTTTCCTTACCCTCTTCCCCCTCACCCTCGCCTCGAATCATCATATTTCTTCTCTCCTATATCCACCTACGTTAATGCAGTATGCACTTCTTTAAACCAGCAGGGTTCTTCAAACTACGTGTCCCGAATTCCTCCAAACTGGGTCGCAGGCTCACAAAAAATAAATACACAAATATTCTATCTATCTATCTATAGCTCCGACGCCTCGTTCCCTCCGGGAACTCCCCTCAAGGGGGTGGCCACGGCAGAAGTGTCTCCAGTTCTCCCTGTTCCAACACTCCCTCCTTACTTGTTCAAGCCCTCCTCTGCCCCTCATGTTTCTCTCCTTTACATACTCTTCCACTCTGTTCTGCCATCTAACCGGAGGTCTGCCTCTCACACCAGGTCCTATAAACTTCACTTCCATACACCTTCTTTACAAATTCCTCGCCTTGCATTCTCTCCACATGTCCATACCATCTCAATGTATTACGTTTCACTCAACCACTCCACACTCAATACCAATTGCCTTCTCACTCATACCACATCTCTCATATACACTCTCATTACTTTCTCCATCCCATCTAGTAAGTCCACATGCTCCTCTCAAGTAACTCATTTCCACAGCACCTATTCTAGACTGATGCGCCCTATTCCATGTCCATGTCTCCGACGCATATGTCAGTGTTGGCAGGATTATACTATTTCGTAGTCCCCTTTTCACTTCCATACTCACACTTCTACCCTTCATAATCCTCCCCAGTGATCCTATGACCTGTCTACCCTTCACTGCTCTCTCCCTAATTTCTCCTTCCATACTTCCATGTTTACACATAACTGTACCCAGGTACTTAAACTCCTTCACTTCCTCCATCCTCTCACCCCTCAGAGTTATCTCACACTTCGTCCCAGTTGGTACAGCCACTCTGTAAGGTGTAGCAAAGTCAATCACTTCAGTTTCTGCTCTTTCAAATACCATCACTTTACTTTTACCCACATTCACCTTCAATTTCCTTCGTTTACACACAGACTGAAATTCGTCCACCACTCTCTGTAAATTCCTTTCACTCTCAGCCATCAACACAGTGTCATCCGCAAACAAACTTGCCACCAGGGACCAATTTGCTTCATTCAACCTCAACTTCACCCCCAGACCATTCACTTTGGCTTTCACCTCTCTCATACAACCATCCATATATATATTGAACAGCCATGGTGACATAACACACCCCTGTCTCAGCCCTACACTAATATTAAAACTCTCACTTAGATCACCCTCTACCCGTACACATGCTTTTGCATCTGCATAAAAAGCCTCAATGCCTTTCAGTAAAGGCCTCCCAACTCCATAAATTCTCAACACCTCTGTCATAGCTTTCCTATCAACTCTATCATATGCCTTCTCCAAGTCCATGAAGGCAGCATACAACTTCTTACCCTTCCCAATATACTTCTCCACTATTGATTTTAATGCAAATATTTGGTCCACACATCCTCTACCCTTTCTGAACCCTCCCTGCTCCTCACTAACTTTATTCCCTGTTACTTCCATCAGTCTCTCAGTCAGAACCTTCCCGTAAACCTTCCCCGGTACACTAAGAAGGCTTATTCCCCTATAGCTACCACACTCATCCTTACTTCCCTTCCCCTTATACAAAGGTACAATTATGGCTCTCCTCCAATCCTCTGGCACCTCTCCCTGCCTCCAGGCCAATGTACATATAAGCAACATCCACTCCACCACTACCTCCCCCCCACACTTTAACATTTCAGCAGTTATCCCATCCACCCCTGGTGCCTTTCCCATCTTCAACTTTCCTATTGCTTTCCTAACCTCTTCCCTTCCTAAATCTCCCTGTACACCCTGTCGTCTACCACCTGCCTCCATCCCCATGCATGCCACCACCGCCTCTCCTCCCGTCCCCCCATTCATCAGACCATCAAAATGCCTCTTCCACACTTCTTTCACTTCCTCACTTCTACTCACAGTAACTCCATCCTCTCTCTTTATTCTCACACTACCAGACTTTCCTTCTCCTCTTTCTCTTTTAACCTCCTTCCAGAATAATTTTTTGTTCTCTTTAAACTTTTCACTCAGCTTCATACCAAACTCCTCATCCACTCTCCTTTTACTCTCACTCACCATCATTTTCACTTGTCTCTTACACACATTATATTCTCTTTTCCATCTCTCTCTCACTTCTTCCGGCACATTCCTCTGTAGTGTTCTCCGATATGCCTTCCTCTTATCCTCTACAGCATCTTTCACTTCTTCTGTCCACCAAGCACTCCCTTTCTTGCCCCTCTTCTGTGACTTATATCCTACTACCTCTGCTGCTGTCCTTAATACTCTCATCTTAAACATTTCATACACCGCATTCACTCCCACTCCCTCCCCTATCCCCATCCTTACATCCCCCAGCGCCTCACCCACCCTCCTCTTATATTCCTCCCTATACTCTTCTACATCTAATTTCCCACTAGCCACCACCCTCTTATTCCTCACCCCTTCAACCCTCCTACTATACTCCCACTTAACCCTAACCTTCATCCTCACCAACACCGCAAAATGGTCGGAGCAATGGACCATTCCTCTCACTACTTTTGCGTCATACACATCCTTCCTCAACCTTTCATCCACTGCCACATAATCAATCAAACTCTTCTGCTCTCCTCTCTCATCCCTTCTCTTCCATGTATACCTGTGGATCATCTTGTGCTGAAAGAAGGTGTTCGCCAAGAACAACCCCCTCTCAGCACAGACATCCACCAGATATTCACCATTCTCATTTGTTCCTTCTACACCTCATTTACCCACAATATTCCCCACTTCCTCACCTCCCACCTTTCCATTCATGTCTCCCATCATCACTATTCTCCTTCCATTATCAATTCCTCTCAGACATGCATTCAGCTCTTCCCAAAACACTCTCATCTTCTCTCTCCCTGTCTTACTCTTTTCATTCACTGGTGCATAAGCACACACCCAAGCATACTTCACCAAGCCAATCTTTCCAGTCATCCATACAATCCTCGATCCATTCCACCCATGTCCATCCACTCCCTTCCACACCCACGGAGACACCAACAGCGCACACCCTTCCTTCCCTCTTCCTTTACTCTTTTCATTCATGCCCGTCCATACTACTCCTCCCTCCATTCCCTCCCACAGTCCACTCTCCCTTCCTTCCTGACACTCAACCACTCCACATTCTTTCACGTGTGTCTCCGTCACTCCCATCACATCCACTCTTCCTTTCTTAAAACATTCTACAATCTCTCACCTCTTGGTCCCATCCGTCATTCCATTCACATTCATAGCTACCACTCTCATACAATCCCTCTTCCCTACTCCCTCTACAGGGCAACCCGGAGACCCTCCCCCGCCAGTAGCCATATCTGTCCACTCCCCCATTGGGGGGCCACTGATGGCTGGCAAGGCCAATGCAGTGCTCATTCCCGGAGGGACACGGGCCGTCGGCATTGTCAAAAGCTAAAAACAAGGTCATAAATTTAAAAGAAATTATCACAAAATATAAAAACATGCAGTCATAGAAATTAAAATCTTAAAAACACTAAAATACAATAAAAATACAATAAAAACCTTAAAACCTATATGTGGGGGAAGCTAGGTCTCACCCCCACACCGCCTTCCCCTTTGGCTCCACCTCCTGAATGGATAAAAACTAGATAAAAAAAGGAGGTGTACCCCCGAGGTCACCGCTTGGAGGCGGGGTAAGGCTTACCTACCCTTCCTGGGGAGGGGTAGGTCACCGAGGTTCTTGCTTTTCCCAATACTGATAGCAGTTAAGCACAGTAGCAATCCTCGACCTCATTGGTTACGATATTGCCACTGCGCAAAGCTACACAAATAAAATAGAATAATAATGTTTGTGACAATAAAATAAATATGAAGTTCATACATGAATCCACCTAACATATTTTTATAATCAAATATTCATATACTTAATTACCAATAAAACAAAACCATTGCACAAATATTAGCCTTCTTGAGAGAGAGAGAGGGATAGGTGAGGCAGTGTTTATAATTCTGGTTAGAATGCCTTTTAATCATAAATATTACGTTTCAGTTTCTGGCCTTGTATTTTTTTAGGTTGATAGTTCTGGTCATTTGTAAAATATCTTTCTGTATGGGTCGCGACAATGATGTCATAGTAAAAACTGGGTCACGACTGAAAAAGTTTGAAGAACCCTGCTTTATACTATTGGTGATTCGATACCGTTCACAGTGTATGCTTCATTCATTTCTCCTGACACACGTCCTCTCTACCTGATCATTCATTACTCTCCTATATAGCTCCGCCCACATTTCTCTCCTCCTCTCCCACTAACATCCCCCCTCCCTCCACCTGCAAATGTTGCCAGATCTGACGAGGCCCAAACCAAGTCGCTGATGGATGGGGTGTGGACCCTTGATCTGTCCGGAGCTGTACATGGCTTTTTTTATATGGTCTGGTGCAGGCTTGAATCTGCATTACAATGATCTGTAAATGATAGCAGGCAGGCAGTGTGTATCCATAAGTTCTAAGGAAAGCAGCAGAGAGAGACAAGTATAGTATAGTGATCTGAGCAACACCAAAACATGCCACTTAAATATGAAAAAAGAATTCAAAATGCTCTCAAGAGTAGGTACTGTACAGAAAAGCCAGAACACCCACTACACTACATGGCAGAAACCCGTCACATGCCTAGGAATGTCAAGACAGCACACAAGTTTTATGCACATAGTTTATAAAACCTACCAACAGACAGTATGTTCAGAAACACTGAACTGGATGTGATGAATGGATCTTGGGCTAAAAACAAAACAATGAAAAATATTATGCTCAAATACTATTATGGTATGGTACAGTCAAATACCACACATTCTGGGACACCCCAGCGAACATATGCCTTTCTGGTCGGGAAGTGTATGGGAGTTTGAACTCTCATACACTTTCCAACAAGAAGGGCATATGTTTGCCAGGGTGTCTCAGAAACTGTGGTATCTGACTGTACATATACTATGTACCAGTATGTATAACTATAAAATATATTCTTGGCCCCATATTGCACAGAAATTATGTCATGGGGTGCCCAAGCAGAGGGACATCCTCGGCAATCTTAAAAAATATGTATATGTATTAACATTTTTACACAATAATAAGAATAAACATATAACATTGCTTGTTACTTTAGTGTACAAGGAGAAAAAATTAGTATGGTACTGTACCTGCAACTTTATCCTTCTCACATTTGGGCAGCTTCATGTGAACCAGATTAGGTAAATCAAGGTTGTGACTGTAGTGGTCGAGAAAGTATACAACTTTAAAAGTCCCACGTATTATTTCAACTTCAATTGAAGATGTGCAGAAGAAGCCTAACTTGCAGGTACCTGTAAACAAACATGCAGTAATAGATTACGTTCCTTGCCTTAGGAATACCTTGTGAAGCACAAACAGGATACCAGTAACTAGATATTTTTCAACTGCATGATACTGGCAAACAAAAGGGGGATACAGTATATGAGCTCTAACTACATAATATATAAAACATTAGTAAAAAAATACAAGCTGCTTCATCTATGAAGTCACAAAAGGGCAGGTGTTTGAACACAATGATACAATCTTTTATGCTTCGTGGACCTCTTCCATTCATTTAAATACTCTGTGGACCTCTTGGTAGAGGATCATAATTATCAGATGACATGTCGTTTTCTGAAGGAAGCATTTTAATATACCGGTATATATACAGTACTGTACAAATTATCATGAGACTGTGAGATGTAATCAGCCTGGGAAAACTAGAGACATAAGCCTTACCGACAGCGTAATTATACAGTACTGTACAGCAACTATGAATATTAAGCAACTGAGGAGGAAGAGAGAAAACTGTACATCTTTAAAGTTTCTGTCACATGGACCCTTTGGTATGTTTGGTATGTTTCTACCTTGACTCTTTGGAGCACATTTACTTCCTTCAGGACTGGATAACCTCTCTTTGCCAGATCTTCGACAATAATATGTTTTTGCTCTCCCAAGAGTGGTCTTCTTTGATCCTCTGTGAAGGGTGTAATTAACTCCAACATCAGCCTCCAACCGGTTTTTCCATTCCATGAATTCTGTAAAGATAGAAAAACATTGGTTGGCCTTCAAAAATGAGTAGAAATTGAAAGGTTAAGAATTTGCAAGAGCAAGTCATCGATCGATCTATCTATCTATTGCCAGAAGCCTCAATCCCCGAAGGGGTGGCAGCAAATGAATCGCCTCCACGCACTTCTGTCCCCTGTCAACTAGCATCCCTCCTCCCACCCAACGCCACTCTCACTCATATACCTCTTAACTCCATCCTTCCACCTCACTCTTGGTCTGCCTCTTCCTCTCTGTCCTTCCACCTCACTCTCGTAACTTAATGTTGAAGTATTTGTGTAAGCATTTGCACAAAATGATTCTACAACAGAATGCTATATATAATTCGAATCAAACTTAACCTAACCTGATATTCGGAGTCAGTCAAGTCATTCATAATATCCGGTTAATAATTCTGTAACATACATTTCCCACTCCAATCTCCTACAAAAAATGAGAATTAAAGACACTTCCTGGATGTTTTGCCCACTGCATATACTGGTAATTCAATACCAGTAATAATTAATATTACCTAACCACACCTGATCAAACCTAACACAATAACTTCGGTAAATGATAAAAATGTACAGGTGAGACTATATTATCTTTGCTTTTTTTTTCAATATACAGTTAAACCTCGACGTAACGGACCCCGATGCAACGGATTTTGGATGCAACGGACACAATCCACTGGAGAAAATTTTTAAAAATTTGTCTGAATTTTGGGTCCGAATGTTTAAAACTCCCGCCCGGGTGAAACGTACCGAGACCATTACTTGAGTTTTTGTCCGCTTGGCGGTGCGGGTGTTTTGTTTTGTTTACAAGTGTGGGTTTGACTGGTTATGTTTCGCTACATATCTCTTGTTTTCATTATATTTTGCAGTGTTGCATTATTTGTTTGGTCCCCTGTGTTCTACATTATCACTATGGCACCTATAGAGAAAAGAAAGTGTGTGAATCTGAGCATTGCTGATAAATTAGATCTTATTAAGAAGTTAGAAGCTGGTGTTTCTGTGTCACGTGTCTGAAATTTACGGCGTAAATAACATTTTTCTCTTTATTTTTTCTCCATTATATTTTTTACATTATACAGTAGGTACATTATTTACACATCATTACATACCTATTTATGTATATATATCTGTATTTTGGGTTAATTTTTGTACATATCTTTTTTTTTTTTTTTTTTTTCTTTCTTCGTACCCCCCCCCCCCCTAAAAATTCTTCGCTGTAACGGACTATCGGCTTTAACGGACACCCTCTCCCCCCTATTAGTCCGTTAGATCGAGGTTTAACTGTACAGTATGATGTTCACATCACTGGGTCAATAGACACCCTACAGATCCATCATCAACAGTCAACTCCATGGATATCCTTGCATATGATGGCGTGGTGCCAATACAATGACTTCACAGACAAATTATAGAGTCATCGTATCGGTACCGCACCATCATCAACACCATGAATATTATTGTATATGGGCCACTGGTTGATTCTATCTATAGCTCTGATGCCTCACTCTCTCCGGGAACTCCCCCCCAAGGGGGAGGCCATGGCAGAAGTGCCTCCAGTTTTCTCTGTTCCAACACTCCCTCCTTACTTGGTCAGGCCCTACTCTGCCCCTCACGTTTCTCTCCTTTACATACTCTTCCACTCTGTTCTGCCATCTAACCGGAGGTCTGCTTCTCACACCAGGTCCCACAACTTCACTTCCATACACCTACTTTACAAACTCCTCACCTTACATTCTCTCTACATGTCCAAACCACCTCAGTGTATTACGCTTCACTCTCTCAACCACTCCACACTCGATACCAATTGCCTTCTCACTCATACCACATCTCTCATACACACTCTCATTACTCTCTCCATCCCACCTAGTAAGTCAACATGCAACTCTCAAGTAACTCATTTCCACAGCACCTATTCTAGACTGTTAAGCCCTACCTGTAGGCAGGATTATACTATTTCGTAGTCCCCTTTCCATTTCCATACTCACACTTCAACCCTTCATAATCCTCCCCAGTTAATCTATGACCAGTCTACCCCTCACTGCTCTCTCCCTAATTTCTCCTTCCATACTTCCATGTTTACATATTGTAGAACTATACCCAGGTACTTAAACTCCTTCACTTCCTCCATCCTCTCACCCTCTAGAGTTATCTCACACTTAGTCCCAGTTGGTACTCCCACTCTGTACGGTGTGGCAAAGTCATCACTTCAGTTTCTGCCCTCTCAAATACCATCACTTTACTTTTCCCAACATTCACCTTCAGTTTCCTTCGTTTACACACAGACTGAAACTCATCCACCACCCTCTGTAACTCCCTTTCACTCTCAGCCATCAACACAGTGTCATCTGCAAATAAACTTGCTACCAAGGACTAATTTACTTCATTCACTGTCAGTTTTGCCCCCAGGCCATTCACTTTGGCCTTCATCTCTCTCATACAACCATCCATATAATATATTGAACAGCCATAGTGACATAAAAACCCTTGTCTCAGCCGTACACTAATATTATAACTCTCACTTAGATCACCCTCTACCCACACACATGCTTTTGCCTCTGCATAAAAGGCCTTAATGCCTTTCAGCAAAGACCCCCCCCCCCACACACACACCATAAATCCTCAACACTTCTGTCACAGCTGTCCTATCAACCCTATCGTATGCCTTCTCCAAGTCCATGAAGGCAGCATACAACTTCCTACCCTTCCCAATATATTTCTCCACTATTGATTTTAATGCAAATACCTGGTCCACACATCCTCTACTCTTTCTGAACCCTCCCTGTTCCTCACTAACTTTATTCCCTGTTACTTCAATCAGTCTTTCAGTAAGAACCTTCCCATACACCTTCCCCAGTACACTAAGAAGGCTTATTCCCCTATATCTACCACACTCATCCTTACTCCCCTTCCCCTTAAACAAAGGCACAATTATGGCTCTCCTCCAATCCTCTCCCTGGTTGATCTAAAGTCATATTCACTCCACTTACACTATTAAGAATGGTGAAGGCCTCAGGGTCAAGAATAAAGATGTTTGCACTCTCAGTTCCCAAAACCAAGCAGGAGATGGCATCATCCTCAGCGTGACTCTTCTTCAATGTGGAGAAACAAGTCACAACAGTCTGAAATTCAATGTGGAAATAAGTGGGTAACTCAACATTGCAACTTGAATAAATTTGAGAAACAGGTACCAACAGTCTGCAGCACAATGTGGAAGTAAGCAAGCAAGTCACTCAACATTGTTGCTTGGGAAAACATTGAAAAACGAGTCACAACAGTCTGCAACACAATGGAAAAACAAGCATGCAGATCACTGAACTCTTAAGATTGGAATAAAATAGAGAAACAAGTCACATCAGTCTGTAACTCAGTGTTGAAGCAAACAAATAGGTCACTAAATATTACATTTTATATATATATATATATATATATATATATATATATATATATATTTGCAAGACTGACCTGACGTTTGAGCAGGAATCCCTTGTGCTGTTCGAGGAAAGTGAGTTGTGAGGCGTGGTCGTGACACATGAGAAAGCGTTGCGAGCGTGTTGTCAGCCCACACTCGCCTACTTCTTGTCTCAGTGAGTCCAGAATTTCATACAGCATACTCACATCAAGCAGTTCGTCTCGTGCCTGGGGGAGACAGAGTTGGGATGTCAGCACAGATGTTCTTGCATACAACCCTTAGAATCATCAACATTATAAACAGCATTAATTCTACAGTCAACTTAGAATCCATCTGTGGCAGCTAATCTTCCTCTTATGGAGAGATTGGATCCTGAAGTGAATTCAAGGTTATGTATGTTTTAGATTCTAAAGTTAAATTAAAGTTATGTATGAGGATAGGTCTATTCAAGTTGAGGCTAGATTTAGGGAAATACAAGTTAGTTATAGGCATAATGTACTTCATAACTGACCTGGTTCCAAGCATCAAATTCAGTGGGGTTGACCTCTAATGTTTGAAGTATGGCCTTAAGTTTTTGTAGATGTAGATGTAACTCCCAGATGACACAGCCACAGCTGCCATAAGAATCAATTGGCTTTTATAAGAAATACATTAAAAGATGGAAACAATGCTGGATAAAGACTCAGGGTGGTGTTATCAAACTACCTCTTCAAAGAAAAGGCTCTTTGTCGCTCTTTTCACATTATTTTGCAATACGAACAGTTGAGTGATGACATGTGTAGACTCCTACTTTTAAGGGTTAACAAACCTGGGCTTGAAGCCCTTGCCAGGCTAATGTCATCACAAGTTACAAACAACTTGAAAACTGTACCACTAAATCCCATAAACATACTGGTACAGTATTTTTTTTTTTTTTTGTACTCCAATTTTATATAGACACAAGCTGAATGATCCATAAAAGTTTGCTTTGCAGAAAAAAAATCACTTTCTAAGACTTCCCAAACTTTCAAAAAGTTAGTATTCATTACCACAGAAGTACTATGATCAAAAGTAGCAATGTTATTTCAACTGACATAGAGTGTGCGTGTGTACTAATCCTGCTGTTTTGTGTCTTTCCTAAATGCTCTTGAAAAAACATTACTATTCTTTTATTATATTATTTGTTATTAGATTAACCTAGACAAAATTATTCTCTTCCCTGATCTCTTAAATATTACTGTACAGGTTTTTTAAAATCTTTTTGACGTTGCTATTTTGAGGTGCCGAGCCAAACTGACCTGGTACACGAGGCTCTGTGGTGTCCATATGGAAGGTAATCACTCCAGTGGGAAGGTCAATCAATGTGTTCTCTGACATCAAGTTGGTCCCTTTGTATACCTGTAGCAACAATCAGTTCATAACACAATGGACCATATTCAAGAACATTCAAGATTATTGAATTTAGCACTATCCTTTTAACATAGGCTCAATAAATCACTTAGTCTGTATGGTAATGAATAACAGAAGCCTCGGAAGAAACTAGGTGGTCTTCAATGAGGGACTGTATGTAAAATGAAATGGTAGATACAAGTATATCTATATTGTATATCCAGGATTCTACAGTATCTTTACTTTGAGCTTCATGTTGTATGCTCCAGTGCCGAGGTCAGCAATGATGAGTTTAGAATCTCCATCGCCATGCAGGTCAGCGAGGGCCATACACGAGCCAAAGGTGTAGAGTGAGGCCAAGGGGTCATGATGGGCAGTCAGCCAACGCTCACTGCTGTTACTCCTTAAAACAATTATTACTCAATTTATTTAAGGTTATGGTGGGCAGTCAGCCAATGCTCACTGCTGTTATGCCTCAAAACAATTGTTAATCTAGTTATTTAAGTAGATATAACACAAAAACAATATATGATACAGTGCTGTTACATCTCAAAACCATTATTACTTTAGTTAATTAAGTATAAATAACACAATAACAAAATATAAAACTGCTGTTACACCTAAAAAACATTAATTACTCTAGTTATAAAAATAGTAACACAAAAACAAAATATAATACAGTGCCGTTACGCCTCAAAACCATTATTCCTTTAACTATCTAAGAGGGTTATGGTGGGCAGTCATCCCCTTCTCACTGCTGTTACACCTTAACATAATTAAAATTATTAGGCTACTCTAGTTATTTAAGGAGAAAGCACACGCACACAAAATATATATATATATAAAATAGCTGGGTATTTATCCAGTATATTGCTGTTTTGTAGTAGTGTTGCCATATCCGGCTAGGTCCCAGTAGTTTCTCCAGGTCAGGTCCTGCTGGTACTTAACCACATTTAGGTCCCAGTAGTTTCTCCAGGTCAGGTCCTGCTGGTACTTAACCACATTTAGGTCCCAGTAGTTTGCCCAGGTTAGGTCCTGGTAGTTTGCCCAGGTTAGGTCCCTGTAGTATGTTGCGGTCTAGGTTAGGTTAGGTAAGGTCAGGCAAGGTTAAGCTAATTGCAAAATGACCTTGAAAATGGGGCATTTCCTGTTAAAATGCCATAGAAGTGTCTTAGAATAGTATAAATTAGTGAGGAAAGAGGGTAAAAACATCATAATAGAAAACGGCAATATACTGGATAATTACCAATAGCTGTGACCTACCCGGTATAAACATAACATTGAACATATTATTGAAATTCATATCTGGATCACATCTAACACCATATTCTTCCTCTTCATTGGTAAGCAATATAGGTTTTCATTCAAGACAAGCTTTGATTATTAATTTTGATGCAATCATTGTTTAATATTACTGTGTCAAGACGAAAAAAAATATGTCTGTACTTACTTTTCGCCCATTGTGGTTAGTATTTAATGAAAATATGGATAATTACCAACAGTTAGCGAAATCAGACCTATAACTCTTCATCTTGTGGTTTTCTGACACAATGTTCTCCTCACAATATACTTCCAGCCCTATGTCATTCTATATTGAGTCAAGCAAGTCTCTCACAGGTAGCAGGTCCATCCGCCCCCGTGATGACGATGCGCCCCGTAAGTTGGGGCACATCTACTCTTGGGGAAGTTGATGCGCCCCAATGCGCCCCACAACCAAGTTGTTGCGCCCCAACTCGCATACATTGGATGAACCAGCCAAATGAGGTTACTTTGGAGTACAAATATTGTCTCTCATACAAATACTATATACTATAGGTTAACCCAATTCAGTTCGGATCATTGGGTGAACGGATTTAGCCGATACTGTTGGCATGTCACTGTCGGTTATGAGCATGCGATATAGCGAGCCATACCAAAGGTGTTTCCCACAGTGACCATCCACGGCTGCGGATTTCACTGGGCCCAGGCAGTGTGGCGACAAGTGCAGGCCCATGGCTTGCAAGTTGATTATTGCCAAGACTGTGGTACTCACAAGTTTATAAGAAAGTTGTTTGCACTTCCATACCTGCCATGTGAGGATATCAATACAACATTTGACGAGCTAATTTCAAGCACAGCCCTTACCCGTAACTTAATTACTCTTGTTGTGTACATTAGCAACCAGTGTATCACATCCACTATCTTTCCCCCGGCTATATAGCTGAAGTGTTTACAAGCTTAATGTGAGAACCAACAATGATGTGGAAGGGTGGCACAACCGCCTCAACAGTAATGTGGGAAAGAGTCAATTACCATTCTATGTCCTAACTACCCTTCTAAAAAAAGAAGCAGAAGATATTGATAGGACACTTAAGTTAGTGTCTGACAGGAAAATCAAGGGCATCCAGAGAAAATCCTATAGGACACTCCAGGCCCGTTTGTATAATTTCTGGGATAGGTACACTAATGGAGATCTGTCACCAATACAACTACTGTTGAACTACAGTACTTGCCGATTGTTCCTATTTTGTACCGTACTAGTCTTTTCATCCTGTTTTGTCTCCTTTTATGTTTAAAATACTGTATTTGATGCAATAAAGAGGTTTTGATGATGTATGAATATGCAATTAATACTTTTTTTTATATTAAAACGATTATTACTACATCCTATGTGTCTAATAATTTTATCTCCCAAAAATTGAGTTCCTTTAAAAACGGATTTGGGGCGCAAGAACTCAATATGTCGAATATGCAATAAAGAGGTTTTCATGACGAGTATATAATTATGCAATACAGATGTTTGTTTTTTAATATTAAAATTATTTATTATTACATCCAATGTGTAATATTCTTTTTTTATTTGCGAGTTCGTTTATCATGATGACTAAAAGTTTTCAAACTTTGAAAAAGGGAGATGGGGCGCAACATCTCAATATTGAGCAGTTGGGGTGCATCAACTACTGATAAAGTAGAAGGGTGAATGGACTTGGGGCGCATCATGACTGGGGCGGATGGACTGTAAACCCCACGGTATAATGACTATAGACTAATGACTTCAGTCATTATACCGTGGTAAACCCTCTCACAAGTCACGTATGTAGGGCACTTCTCTTGTCAATCACACATATTGGACGTTCCAGCCAGTGTGTGTGTTTACAAACATTGGTAACGATATGTGGGTTGTGGCTTCGACTCATCTTGATGCCTGAGCCAGGTGTTCCTGAATGTGGTTTGAGGCGACTTTGCAAGGCAACGACGTGGCAGCCGGCGATGAGGTGGTCACTCTCAGCCCTGACTCTGTCCTGAGTAGTCACTCTCCACCAGCCACCACTCTCCACTACCACCCCCGTCTTCACAACCCCTGGACCAAGCAACGTCTCGCTCTATACCCTACCGTCGTCGAGCAAGCAATGGAGTGCTATAACTAATGATGCCAGTTCACCTACAGCTGTATCCTGCCCTGTGAGATCACCGAGACGTCTGGACTTTGCTCCTAAACATTCCCATCAGCCTGAGGAGCAGCAGCAGCAGCAGCAGAAGCGTACACACTCACCCCCTCCGCTGCTACCTCGGAGATCCACGAGAGAGAGTCGCCCGCCAGAGCGTTATGTACCACAGAGGTAACTGTAATGGTATGTGACTTTGATCATTGTTAAAAAAATGTAACGGTATATGACCTTGTCATTGTTAAATTATAAAAGTGATCTTCGATAACTTGGGGGAGATGTAACGATATGTGGGTTGTGGCTTCGACTCATCTTGATGCCTGAGCCAGGTGTTCCTGAATGTGGTTCGATGCAACTTTGCGAGGCAACGACGTGGCAGCCTGCGATGAGGTGGTCACTCTCAGCCCTGACTCTGTCCTGAGTAGTCACTCTCCACCAGCCACCACTCTCCACTACCACCCCCGTCTTCACAACCCCTGGACCAAGCAACGTCTCGCTCTATACCCTACCGTCGTCGAGCAAGCAATGGAGTTATGCTACAGCCGTTGCTTAACGTCCAGTTACTCTGCCAGGACTCTTGCTACATCGTCTCTGGGCACCACTGAGTCTCCCCGAGCTGGTAGCAGAGCCCGTGGCTACACAGTGTACTGTATATAGGTTGTTACACTGTTGCCGGCACACACCCTCTGCGTGATGCTGGCCCAACGACGAACTATTATATTCTATTGTGTTAAATGTGTTGTTGACTTTGTTGTATCTGAGGTGATGGGTTTGTAACAATAATAAGCACAACTAAGTCGTTCGTTGTTTTTGTGTTGACCTCAACACGTTACATGGCGCAGTGAGTGTTGGGTCTCGAATTGAACAGGGAAGGAATCTGTTATAAGTGTTGTCGTTATGCCTGACACAGTGCCACGCCCACCTCCACTTGAACTCAGTGCGGATGGCTGGAAAAGGTTCGAGTTCGACTGGAAAAATTACCTAGTTGCCGCAGAGTTGACGAAAAAACCGTCAGCGGTGAAAGTGGCGATATTATTGTCAGTGTGTGGTCCTGAGGCACAAGATCGATTCAAATCTTTTACGTGGAATGAGGACAATGATGCATGTGACATTGATAAGGTAATGAAAAAGTTTGAGGAGTGTACACCAGTGGAAAATACGACAGTTGAAAGATTCAAGTTCAACTCGAGACAACAGAAGCCTGGAGAGCCGATCAAGGAATACGTGGCGGAATTGAGAAGATTAGCTGTAACCTGTAAGTTCGAGAATATATCTAGTGATGATATTGTGAATCAGCTGATTTGGGATAAAATTGTAGTGGGTTTACCTGATGCTACGTTACGCACTAGACTTCTAGAGGAAGGCAGTGAAATAACACTAAACAAAGCTATTCAGATGATAGCATGTTCGGAACAAGTTAGACATCAGTGTACAGTTCTTGATTCAAAGGATTCTACATATCCAGTGGCAGGTGTACCTGCAGTGAAGCGGTCTGACTTTGAGAAAAAGAAGAAACATAAACGTAGTGATGAAGGGAATTGTTTGTACTGTGGTGGAATGAAACATGCTAAATTAGTCTGTCCAGCGAAAAACAGAAGGTGCCATAAGTGTAAAAAACTAGGTCACTATGGAAAAGTGTGTCGCTCAAAGTTCAGTGAATCCTCCAAGGAAGTGAAGCAGAAAATATCGTCAACCCGAGTTCTAGCAATCAACGGTATTGACAGAAAATCTGCAGTAACTTGCATGTATAAGATAAGGGGTACAGAGATAAATTTTCTGGTAGGCTGTGGAGCAGAGGTAAACGTGATGCCAGTAGCTCTTTATATACAACTGACAGGTGACAAGCATCTTCAGAAAGTGGATAGATCGAACTGTTCTTCGTTACAAGCGTTTGGTGGGAACGACGTGCATACGAAAGGTACCGTAAAGTTAAACTTGGAAGATGCGTCGGGATCACATCAAGCTGTGTTTCATGTTACTGAAGCAGATGATGACCCCATCCTTGGGTTGTCCTCATCTGTGTCGCTTGGTTTAGTGAGTTTTGGGAATAAAGTGGATGTGAGACAGTCTTCCCACTTGGTGTCGTCACTAGTGCCGTTAATGCAAACTTGTCCTAGTTCTAAGGAGGAGGTATATCAGTGCTACAAGGATGTATTCAGTGATGACAAGGTTGGTGATTTTAATGTGTATCATCATGTCAAAGTAGATACTAATGTTCACCCAGTTATTCATGCGCAGAGAAGAGTCCCAGAACCTATTCGACCTGCTGTGAAGGCTAAGTTAGATGAATTAGTGGCCAAGAAGGTGATAGAGACTGTATCTGAAGCCACTGATTGGGTGAGTTCACTTGTTGTGGTACCGAAAAAAGATGGGTCAGTTAGAATGTGTATGGACTGTCAAGACCTAAATGAAGCAGTACAGTAATCCCTCGCTTATCCGAACTAATTGGGCCACAGGGTGTTCGGATAATGCGAGTATTCGGATACGCGAGGTAAAAATATTCCCCCCTTCCCTGCCTCCACTACGTCACTACAATGCTCAGTTTTCTTGTCTAGATGAATGAATAATGATTGATAATAATGAAACATACAAAGAAATAAAGTAATACACATTTTATTTAAAGAATATAATACTGTACATACAGCACTGAAGGTAAGTTAGCCTGTTTCATCATCCCGTGTGGTCTAGTGGCGACATGGTTTCTCACGTTAACTACTCGTCCGAGTCCTCCGACGCCGACT
This sequence comes from Petrolisthes cinctipes, assembly GCA_033782935.1. Classification (NCBI taxonomy): domain Eukaryota; kingdom Metazoa; phylum Arthropoda; class Malacostraca; order Decapoda; family Porcellanidae; genus Petrolisthes; species Petrolisthes cinctipes. Next base: position 124,126 of record JAWQEG010000343.1, read on the forward strand.
TCAGCTCCGTATCGATGTCCTGTTGGTGTTATAACGCATAGTGAGCTGTGTAATTTTCTTATGTAAATAAAACAGCTTATAATTTATGGTAAACAGTTTTGCCCACAACTGTACATTTTCATAATCATACACATCAATAATTTTACTAACCTGGATGGGTTGAGGCGTTTCCGAAGAACGGGGTGATGAAGGTAGGCTAGGCAATGGTACATCATCAGGTGATAGTGAGTCTGGTCGTGTTGACTGGCTAGGCTCCATTTCAAGGTTAGGGCTGGGAGTAGGATGAGGTGATGGTGTTGTGGGCTTGAAGAAGGTTTCTATTTTAGTCTGCTTTTTAGACCATTGACTTTGGGCTTTAATCAGAGCATCACGAACTTCCCTTAGCATAGGACCATAACTCTGCATATGTGTAGATGAAATCGGATGCTCAAAATAATCCAGCAGAACATCCGCGGCCTTTCTCGCTTCCGATGTTGTAGGTCGTGATGGCAGGGAATCGTCGTCATCATCTTCACTGTCGTTGCCTTCATCTGGGTTTAGCACTTCAGCAGCAATCTGTTCCTCTGTCAACACCTGTTGTCCTGGGTCTCCCTCGTCACACTCCAGCCAGTCATTTATGTCATCAACCGTTGTATTTTCCCCTGCCTCAACAAACTGACGATGAAAATCATCAGCTGCAAATCCTTCAAAATCAACCACAGGCTCCGTCCTATGCAACAGGCGATTCCATCCATTGGCAAGAGTTGAACTGGATACATCATTCCATGCCCGAGATATGTTGTAGATAACTGAGCGTAGGTTGTAACTTTTCAAATTTTGCAGAGTTAGCTGGCCCACATTACGGTCTTCCTCATCCACTACCACCATTACTTCCTCCAGGAATCTTCTTCTATACAGCCTCTTGAAGGCTACAATAATTCCCTGATCCATAGGTTGAATCAGGGAAGTTGTGTTCGGCGGTAGAAATTTAACTCTGATGCGTCCATGCTCGGCAACAAGTTCAGACGCTGCTGGGTGTGCAGGTGCATTATCTAAGAAAATCAGAGCTCGCACTCTGTCTCTGCTCACCTTCATAACTTCCATCTGAAAGCGTACTATCTCGGGCACAGCTTGTTTAAAAAACCAATTCTTAAAAACTTTTACATTAAACCAGGCCTTCAATGAATTATCATAATGTAAAGGTAGCGAGTCCATCATACCACGCAAGCACCGTGGTTGCTTTGCCTTACCCACGATAATAGGCTTCAAACGGTGAGAACCTAGCGCATTTGCGCCACACATCAGCGACACTCTTGCCTTGCACAGTTTTCTACCAGGCACTGATTTTTCTTTTTCACTTGCTAAAGTGTTTTCTGGAATAGAACGGTAATACAGCCCAGTTTCATCAAAGTTGTACAGTTGTTCCAGTAACAAGCCTTCTCTTTGTATCAACTCTTTCACTTCCTTGCAGTACCCATCAATTATATCCTCATTTGCATCAAGGGTTTCACCATACATTTTCTTGTTAGACAAACCATGCCGTAGCTTAAATCGGTAAAGCCACCCTTCTGAAGCCTTAAAGCCATGGAGTCCGATATTGTTTCCAAATCTCTCTGCAGCCATTTTCAGTTCTGTGCCTCGCACCATTACACCACTACCACGTTGCTGTTGATACCACTTAATCACGCACTGGTCTAGGTCAACATGCATAGGCTTGGCCATAGTCTTTCTATCTTTTTTCTTTCCAGTCTTTGATGCAACTGAAAAGTCGTCTGTGTAGGCTGTAATTTTATCACGAGCCTTTTTCAGTTCACAAAGGGAAGACTTTGGGATGCCGAAATTTTCTCGAATGCGTGCAGTTGACCACCCTTCATCACATCGACGTAATATTTCCCTCTTCGTCTCCAAAGTTAGCACTTTTCGAGGTCGTTTTGCAGGTGGAGGTGCCATGCTGGTTCGGAAAATATCGCTGGTATACGGTCGATGTTCACTAGTTGAAGAACGGCTGTGGACTAACCGAACCCACGCTCTTTTCAGTGGGAGGCGGGAAGCACATGCGCGCCGCCACACGGCAAATATGTAAACTAGCGGCACGCGCGGCAAATTTAAACTACTTGGGGCCCTAGTTTGGATTCGTGGGCCAAGCCTAGGGCCTGTTCGGATATTGGCGAGGTTCGGATAATGGCGGTTCGGATACGCGAGGGATTACTGTATGTCGTGAATACTATACCTTGCCTACCTACGACGAAATTTCATCAAGGTTGTATGGTGCGAAAGTGTTTAGTTTGGTAGATATAAAAAATGGATTTTGGCATGTTAAGTTAGACAAAGAATCGACGAAGCTTTGTACATTTAATACGCCGTTTGGGAGGTATGCATGGAAAAGACTTCCATTTGGACTGAAATCTGCACCTGAGGTGTTTCAAAAGCACCTGATTCAAGCTCTAGAAGGTTTGGAAGGGGTGTTAGTTTATGCAGAGATATACTGATAGCAGGTGAAGATGAAACCAGCCATGACAGGAATTTCCGTGCACTAATGGAACACTGCCGTCGCAAGAAAATAAAAGTAAACAGAGACAAGTTGCAGTACAAAGTGCCAGAAGTGTCGTATATGGGTCACAGGCTGACACCACAAGGGATGGAACCTGACCCTAACAAGATATCTGGTATAGTGAATATGCCAGCCCCTGGTGATCTTACACACTTACGTGGATTTCTGTGCACAGTGAATTTCCTAGCAAGGTATCTTCCAAAGTTGGCTACCGTATCAGAACCATTACGTCAGCTCTTGAAAAAGAATGTTCCATATGTTTGGTCTGACGCACATGAGAAATCATTCAATGTAGTTAAGGAACTGGTCACCCGTGCTCCAATTCTACGGTACTATGACCCCAGGATTGATGTAGTTCTACAGTGTGATGCAAGTCAGTACGGACTGGGAGCAGCACTAATCCAGGACGGTAAACCAGTTGCTTATGCATCGAGAGCAATGACCAGTACAGAGAAGAACTATGCTCAAATTGAAAAAGAGTTGTTAGCAATAGTGTTTGCTACTCAGCGGTTCGACCAATACATTTATGGTCTATCAGCAGTCGAGGTTCACACAGATCACAAACCACTCGAAGCAATACTGAGGAAGAGTATAAATGATTCAGCAAACCGGAGAATCCAGAGAATGTTACTGAGACTACAGAGATACAACTTGTGTGTTAAATATGTACCAGGAAGGAAGTTATGGATAGCGGATACCCTTAGCCGCCAACTTCCTTGTCCTAGAGTGAAGCCTGGTGCTTTTGCAATTAAGCTGGCAGAACACGAGTTAGCTATAGATCTCGCTGTAACAGCAGAGTGTCTGCAGGAATACCGGACTACGTCCTCGCAAGATTCTGAGCTACAGGCAGTTGTGGTAGCAATTCGATCAGGGGACTGGTCGATGCCAGCGGTAGCAGAGTATACACCAGTCAAGTCAGAACTCTCTACTGACGGTGTCTTGGTATTCAAGGGTGCCAGACTGGTGGTACCCCGAACATTGCGGTCGCGAGTACTTCAGCAGCTTCATGCAGCACATATGGGGATAGAGGCAACTCGTCGTCGAGCAAGGGAGTCTGTGTTTTGGCCAGGACTCAATGGACACATTAAGGACATGGTTAGCAGATGCAGTACTTGTGCTTCAGTACAACCGTCTCAAGCATGGGAACCCATGCTGTCTCATGAAGTCCCAGTTGTCCCGTGGACCAAGGTTGGAATGGATTTCTTTGAATGGAATAGGCAGAAATATCTAGTAATAACTGATTACACATCAAACTGGTTTGAAGTAAAGGAATTGAAAAGTACGTCTGCTTCTTCACTAGTGCGAGAATGCCGTGTGCAGTTTGCAAGACATGGTGTGCCTTTGCAAATTGTGGCATATAGTGGCACGCAGTTCTTGTCAAGAACGTTCCATAAATTCGCAGAAGAATGGAATTTTGAAGTGGTTACGTCAAGTCCCTATCATCATCAAAGCAACGGTAAGGCAGAAAATGCAGTCGACACCATCAAGAAGTTACTTAGCAAGAGTGAGATGAGTAACACAGACCCTCTCTTAGCTATACTTGAGTGGAGAAACACACCCAGCGAGGCGACAGGGACGTCACCAACACAGAAATTGTTTGGGCGTCGTTGTCGAACACCGCTGCCTGTAAGTACAGGACTGCTAATGCCAGTAGTTGAGGATACGAAAGCCATGGTACAGAAAGCAAAAGAGAAACAAGTCCAATATTATAACAGAGGTACAAAGTTACTTCCAGACCTCCAGGAAGGACAACCAGTAATGCTACAAGTGCCAGGGAGTACTCGGTGGATGTTGGGTGCAGTCATGGAAATCCTTCCTCATCGTTCGTATGTGGTACAGTCGGGAGGTCACTCGTACAGGAGAAACAGGCCTTATCTTCGGCGTCGTGTTACTCAAGATGAGGAGCCCAGTCAGTCACATCATATGGGGAATGATGGTGACAGTGGTTCTCTACAAACCCTCTGTAAGAAGTGCTATAACTAATGATGCCAGTTCACCTACAGCTGTATCCTGCCCTGTGAGATCACCGAGACGTCTGGACTTTGCTCCTAAACATTCCCATCAGCCTGAGGAGCAGCAGCAGCAGCAGCAGAAGCGTACACACTCACCCCCTCCGCTGCTACCTCGGAGATCCACGAGAGAGAGTCGCCCGCCAGAGCGTTATGTACCACAGAGGTAACTGTAATGGTATGTGACTTTGATCATTGTTAAAAAAATGTAACGGTATATGACCTTGTCATTGTTAAATTATAAAAGTGATCTTCGATAACTTGGGGGAGATGTAACGATATGTGGGTTGTGGCTTCGACTCATCTTGATGCCTGAGCCAGGTGTTCCTGAATGTGGTTCGATGCAACTTTGCGAGGCAACGACGTGGCAGCCTGCGATGAGGTGGTCACTCTCAGCCCTGACTCTGTCCTGAGTAGTCACTCTCCACCAGCCACCACTCTCCACTACCACCCCCGTCTTCACAACCCCTGGACCAAGCAACGTCTCGCTCTATACCCTACCGTCGTCGAGCAAGCAATGGAGTTATGCTACAGCCGTTGCTTAACGTCCAGTTACTCTGCCAGGACTCTTGCTACATCGTCTCTGGGCACCACTGAGTCTCCCCGAGCTGGTAGCAGAGCCCGTGGCTACACAGTGTACTGTATATAGGTTGTTACACTGTTGCCGGCACACACCCTCTGCGTGATGCTGGCCCAACGACGAACTATTATATTCTATTGTGTTAAATGTGTTGTTGACTTTGTTGTATCTGAGGTGATGGGTTTGTAACAATAATAAGCACAACTAAGTCGTTCGTTGTTTTTGTGTTGACCTCAACACGTTACACCATGGTAACTGTCTAGTCGCCGGGAATATTCTTTTGAGTTTTTAATTTTTATCAAATTCTCTCTTGTAATAAATACCGATAGGGGTAATGACTCAAGGAAACTGCTATAATTACGGGTGAGAAAAAAAAACACATATTATTAAATTCTCAACTTACGTATTTTAACTATGGTCAGTAACAAATATATTTATACATAATAAATCAATAGACAGATGATATATAAAAAATACATATGATGAACTACTATATAGGGTATATCAATACACAAAGTAAATAACAATAATACGCAACATAGTCATAGAGCTTTAACTGAAAGTTATTTAAAGTTTTTACAAATTGTATGTCAAAAAGAGTAATTTCATTCCCAATAATTAATTGATACTGTACCGTACTATATAGTATATAGAGTATAGTCACAGACACACACAGGGGTCGACGGACGCCTCATGTGTACAAAACATTAATAAATAGTAGGTTATATATGGCACTACCGTCATGTCAACTCCAATCTGTGGTCGGATATCTGAGAGATCCTGGAGGTTTTTGTCATTTATCGTCCTTGCAATTAATGGAAAATTATGCATATTTACGGTGCATATATACTGTCATCCGGCCGATACAACAGTCCTGCTGGCCGGATGAAAAACACACACATACAGTAAACACACCGGCCAACTCTCTCCCCGACCCTTTCCGGTTGCCGGACAGGCCAGGTGGGTCTGGAGCACTCTGGAGCTAAAAGTTTTATTATCATTTGTTATTATTTAAATTGTTTTTGTACGTAATTATAATTGTTATATTTATTATAGACATACATTTCACCACAAAATATCCACAACTTCAATATATATACCTTATAAATATTTTAAGATGGAAGGTGGAAGAGAAATTGTCGTGGATAATCATGTTGCAACTTGATTATCCTAATGAATTATTAGTTGTAATTGTTACTTTGGCTTATAATTATATTATTATCATTTATTATTATATTTCAAATAACATACACCACAATATTAATATTTTAAATCAAAGCTAACGATATAGCCTAAAAGTATTGATAAAATACGTCATAAAAAAATGGGGATAATTTTTGGTGGATAATCGTGTTTCAACTTGATTATCCTAATGAATGATGAGTAATTATTACTTTGGCTTACTTAATTTTCAAATAACAATTATAATTGAATTAGTGTATTATGTCTATACAAATTAACATTTTTGGCACTTATCTATATATATAATGTAATACAATAATATTATATTTATTTAAGAACAATGTCATATTGACCAATCACAGTCCGTCATTCATAGCCTACTCAAACTCTTGAACCCTATTGGTCACACGACGAATTATGAACATTTAAAATGAAAATCCTTGCATCTGACTGGTTGGAGAGGTAATATGAAATTTTAAATACTTCACGTTGATTGGTTGAGTCACGTGACAAATTACTGTGCATGTGATCCTGTAAAAGGTATATAAGGAAGTGTGCAAGGTGTGTTGAATCATTGTATACTGCAACTCTGATATGGTGAGACATACACAAATGTACTCCCATTTCAGTCCATATAAACCCTACCATTTGACCATACAAACCAACATTAACAGGTAACAACCATACAACTATTATTAAAGAAGTAATTAAAACAATTTGATATAATATAAGAACAATTAATAGAAAATAACAATAAAATAATAAAAAAGGCCAAGAGTTTACAACAATAATTAACTAAAAGTACGAACCATACAACTATCATTAAATAAGTAATTAAAACAATTTTATATAATATAAGAATTAATAGAAAATAAAAATAAAACAATGAAAGTATTAATTGAATATCAATAGATAATGAAATGAACAATATTATGTGTTAATAATTTTCTTTACTATGAGAAGTTTTATCGTAAAGAATAATCTCTATCATACTATAATAATCAAGAATTAATGTATGGTTTTTGTTATATAAAACTATATTGAAATGGTTATTGTACTTAGCATGTATTATATTGAATGAGGCCATAGTTACAGGTTACATTCTTATACAGAAGCCATAGTCACTTTCTAAAAAATGTCCAATATATATATATATTAATATAGAAATCATTAATATTATATTATTGTGTACCAACTAATATTTATACACACATCTATAACCATTTATAATCACTATTTACACAAGTTAGAGCTAGAGTATGAACGATATGTCCTTATCCAACACAAATCATTGGATAACTAATTATTAAAGTATTAAACTGAATGAATAATGTATTACTATTCTACTTACCACAGTCTTTATACAAATTTAGAGAGTATGAAGTACTATGAACAATATGTTCTCACCCAACACAAGCCATTGGATAACTAATTAAACTGAATGAATTGTGTATCACTAAAAGATTCACTATTCTACTTGCCACAGTCTTTATACAAGAATGAACGATATGTCCTTATTACCCGACACAAGCCATTGGATAACTGATCACTGATTTGTATGAATTGTATTATATGTGTAGGGATTCCATGAGCTCCGAAAATATTACCCAAGAATAGAGCCAGTTATTATTACCCTAAAAAGTAGCAACATCGTACCTTTGAATAATATAATGCATTATTACATATAGTCATTTAGGATCATATATAAGACAAACTAAAATAGATTATATATGTTACGATCTCCATGTTATTCTGTGAAAGAAAATAAACTTACGGTAGCTGGGTTATGTACAGCCACAATCAAATATCCACCGACACTTTCCTTCCATCGTAGTAAATATCTTGGTAATAAAGAACAACACGTGTATGATTTTGCAGCACCTCATAATAATAATTGAGGGGATTGAATTGACATAAGGTGTTGTATGATTATATTTTTATATAATACTGATTTATTTGCACGATGGAAGGAAGGTGTTGGTGGTTATTTGATAGAATGTTTGCATTCTCTCCCAGCTTTGTGTCTCTGGTCTATTCTAATGAAAATATTAATAATAATAATAATAACCTTTCAGGTTGACTACATATTATACCAGATTTAGCAAGGAACCAAAAGTCACTACAAACAACAACATGATGACGACTGGTGACGAAATCTGGGCCGAGGTTGAGGAGGTGAGACCCCTGGGGAACCGGTTCAGGAGGGAAATGTTACCTGGTGTTGTACCGTGGCCAACAAGCAATCCAGAAAGTAAACCATTACACCATTGATCCAGAACCACTCAGACACAAGGCTTGGGTATTGGAGAAGGCTGGAGGGCGAGGAGGAGTGCCAAAGTTGTTGGTCACTGTTTCAGATGCTTCCATGTTGGTAATGAGCTTTGTCAAGGGTGAGTCCATCTCTAGTCTACACCAGCGGGAGGAGAGGTTGGCTTTGCAGGAGTGGCTGAAGGTATTCCAGGCAGCGGCCACGTCACTTGCCGACCTCCACGAAGCTGGTCTTGTCCACAATGACATCCGTGGAAGCACCATCTTGATCAAGGAGGAGGAGGGTGACCGATACTCAGCCTCTATTATAGAGTTGTGTTTTGCTTCACTTGGAGGAACACAATCCACGTCCACCAACACTATACTGGAGATGGTGTCTAAGAACAACAAGATGGACAGATATGATGTGTACTCCCTCGGTCTGTTAATGAGTGCCATAATGGTTACCCCAGAGTGTCCCAGTGTCATCAAGAAGCTTGTCAAATGTACCATCCACTACAATGTCAACAGACGACCCACCATGGCCTCCCTTGCCTCAAGTCTACACAGATTTGTTGACGAGTTTGAGAATCTGTCTGCAGGCACTTACTGTTCCTCAGACTGGTCCAGCTCCTCCAACACAGAGGATGAGGACTCCACCACCGACACTGAAGAGGATGATGACTCTAGTTCTTCCCACACCTCAGATGATGACTCCAGCTCCTCCAACACCTCAGATAAATACTCGGGTTTATCAGACACACAAGATGACGCCACAGTTGTTTCTTCCTGCCCCAACAACGACCATCATATCACTCACAAGAGACAGCGTTCCCCCACCACCAGTGAAAAGGAGCCAAAGAGGCAAAAGTTGGATGGGCAACAAGAGTGCCATGACGTGATTTCTACATATGAAGGAAATCTAGAATATATTGGTGTCTCTGGCTCCAATTATCTTTCACTCAGGCACTGCAATTTGATACCAACAAACAACACTAACACATAATAAGAATTAAACAACCATTAAATAAGAAGCTGAAGAAATTTGCAAGAAGAAAGTAAATAATATATTGATAAAATAAGAGTAAAGTGTCCTAGTGGGTGGGTAGCCTATATGTTGGACTGTATCCATCCACATTACCTACCAAAATTATTTACACATCAAAAGCAACTAACATGGCAGAAACTACAAAATATAACCGACTATTCCTAGGAAAGGAAGCCTTTTGTACTTTTTATGAAGACAATTATATAGACTAATAACAGGAAGGCCAGGACACAGAGTACTACTTAATATATTATATACACAGTACCAAAAGTATTGCCAGTCAAGACATCTTATACCCGCCTCCCTCGTCAACATTGGCATGTTGTTAGGTCAACTCGGGGTCACTAAGAAGGTCAGGATTGGTGGATATCGGGGAAAAGGTCAGCAATACACATATGTTGGTATGTGTAGTTGTCATAGTGATATTACTGACCCAGATGCTGACAACCCACGTATTCGTAGTACAACATATAAAAAGAAGAAAGCAACACCTACAACGGTTATTACGAGTACAAAGACACACAATTTGTGAAACTTTCTTCACAAATATTATGTTATAACTCCTGGCATCAACAATAATAATATTACCGTTGCTGTTGATGAGTTCTCTCGTAACTACCATTATTACTGCCAACACAAGAACCTAACACCTGTATCACAAGTAACAATAATGATATTTATGAAAGAGAGAGGACTGAATACTAGTCTCCGGTTAGGTAGTAAAGGTCAACTCTTTTACTTTGGCCTAAACCGTCGCCTGACCTACCCTTCTGCTGCCCCAGTTCCTGTCTCTACCCAATGCTGTTCTTCTACTGACACGATGACCTAGCCTCACCCTACTGACCAACTAACACAGTGCTGTCCAACTGACCTTTGGCCTGTCCAGTCTTGCCCTGACTTTGATTGTTTGTTAGACTCACTTTTGGATGAATTATCAAACCCAATATCAAAAGTTGAACCACGTCAACCAGTCTATGATACATGGTTTTGGGATGACTAGGCCTAATCTTAATAAATATTTCCTTCCACTAGTAGCCTAATATTGAAGGATGTATGTTACCTATTTGTTACTTACATATTCACATTTAGTTTACATAAAGATTTACCTTATTTTCAATTCCCTGTAGCCTTCATAATATTGCCTATCGGTACTTATCTTAATTTAATAAATGTTTCGTTCCGTTATAAAAAAAAATAGTAATATTGAAGGATGTATGTATTTGTTACTTTTGTGTTCATATTTAGTTTACATAGAGATTTACATTATTAAAAATTATCTGTACAGTCGCGGCCATGCTTCCCTTTCCACCCTCTCGGCCCCTAAATGTAGATGTGACAACGTCGCACCTGGGATCAGTCAAACGTAGTGACCTGAGACTACACTCTGTCCATCATGATGTCCATACCTCTCCCTCTCTCATTATTATTGGATCGGATGCTGGGACGGGGTAGATGTTCAAATATATATATATATAAAGAGAGAGAGAGAGAGAGAGAGAGAGAGAGAGAGAGAGAGAGAGAGAGAGAGAGAGAGAGAGAGAGAGAGTTACAAGGAAAAGAAGTACCCTAGGGGACCCTACGATCCATACAAAGAGGGTACCTGTGGGTTTAGTTGCGCAAGTAGGCGACCGTCCTCGAATGTGTCATGTGAAACCTATCTATCTATCTATCTATAGCTCCGACGCCTCGTTCCCTCCGGGAACTCCCCTCAAGGGGGTGGCCACAGCAGAAGTGTCTCCAGTTCTCCCTGTTCCAACACTCCCTCCTTACTTGTTCAAGCCCTCCTCTGCCCCTCATGTTTCTCTCCTTTACATACTCTTCCACTCTGTTCTGCCATCTAACCGGTGGTCTGCCTCTCACACCAGGTCCTACAACTTCACTTCCATACACCTTCTTTACAAATTCCTCGCCTTGCATTCTCTCCACATGTCCATACCATCTCAATGTATTACGTTTCACTCTCTCAACCACTCCACACTCAATACCAATTGCCTTCTCACTCATACCACATCTCTTATATACACTCTCATTACTTTCTCCATCCCATCTAGTAAGTCCACATGCTCCTCTCAAGTAACTCATTTCCACAGCACCTATTCTAGACTGATGCGCCCTATTCCATGTCCATGTCTCCGACTCATATGTCAGTGTTGGCAGGATTATACTATTTCGTAGTCCCCTTTTCACTTCCATACTCACACTTCTACCCTTCATAATCCTCCCCAGTGATCCTATGACCTGTCTACCCTTCACTGCTCTCTCCCTAATTTCTCCTTCCATACTTCCATGTTTACACATAACTGTACCCAGGTACTTAAACTCCTTCACTTCCTCCATCCTCTCACCCCTCAGAGTTATCTCACACTTCGTCTCAGTTGGTACAGCCACTCTGTAAGGTGTAGCAAAGTCAATCACTTCAGTTTCTGCTCTTTCAAATACCATCACTTTACTTTTACCCACATTCACCTTCAGTTTCCTTCGTTTACACACAGACTGAAATTCGTCCACCACTCTCTGTAAATTCCTTTCATTCTCAGCCATCAGCACAGTGTCATCCGCAAACAAACTTGCCACCAGGGACCAATTTGCTTCATTCAGCCTCAACTTCACCCCCAGACCATTCACTTTGGCTTTCACCTCTCTCATACAACCATCCATATATATATTGAACAACCACGGTGACATAACACATCCCTGTCTCAGCCCTACACTAATATTAAAACTCTCACTTAGATCACCCTCTACCCGTACACATGCTTTTGCATCTGCATAAAAAGCCTCAATGCCTTTCAGCAAAGGCCCCCCAACTCCATAAATTCTCAACACCTCTGTCATAGCTTTCCTATCAACTCTATCATATGCCTTCTCCAAGTCCATGAAGGCAGCATACAACTTCTTACCCTTCCCAATATACTTCTCCACTATTGATTTTAATGCAAATATTTGGTCCACACATCCTCTACCCTTTCTGAATCCTCCCTGCTCCTCACTAACTTTATTCCCTGTTACTTCCATCAGTCTTTCAGTCAGAACCTTCCCATAAACCTTCCCCGGTACACTAAGAAGGCTTATTCCCCTATAGCTACCACACTCATCCTTACTTCCCTTCCCCTTATACAAAGGTACAATTATGGCTCTCCTCCAATCCTCTGGCACCTCTCCCTGCCTCCAGGCCAATGTACATATAAGCAACATCCACTCCACCACTACCTCCCCCCCACACTTTAACATTTCAGCAGTTATCCCATCCACCCCTGGTGCCTTTCCCATGTGAAACCATCAAGGAACACTCGCACAACGGCTTTGTCTAATCTGGACTTGAACTGATCCACAGAGTTGCTGTTGACTACATCAGCAGGAAGCGCGTTCCAAGTACCGCAGATGCTGTATGTAAAGAATTTACCACACAAATCATGGTTGTATCGCTTCAGTTCAAGTTTGTAGCCATGATTCCTGGTAGTGCCCTCACTGAGTTGGAAAATGTCCCTGTAGTCTACATTGTCAAAGCCTCGTAGTATTTTAAACACTTCGATAAGCTGACCACGTAGTCTCCGGGTTTCCTAAGAGAACAGGTCGAGTTCTACCAACCGATCTTTATAGCTCTTGTGTCTAAGAGAGGGTATAAGTTTGGTTGCCCTGGCTTGCACTCGTTCCAATCTCGCGATATCCTTTCGGTAAGAAGGACTCCAAAACTGGACTGCATACTCCAGGTGCGGTCGGACAAGGGAATTGTACAGACAAAGTACTATCTCCTTGTTCCGGTATCCAAACTGTCGCTTTATGTACCCTAACATCCTTTGGGCTTTCTTCTCAGCCTCGATACACTGCTTTGAGAACTTGAGGTCGCTGGTGATAGTTACACCCAAGTCTTTCTCAGTATCAGTGCTTACGAGAGCATTGCCCTTAAGGTTATACTCTGTTCGGGGGTTTCTGTGGCCTATATGCATAACTTTGCATTTGTTCACGTTAAATGGCATTTGCCACGTGTCAGACCACTCCCCGATCTTCCTAAGATCTTCTTGTAAGCGGGTAGTATTTCCTTCTTTCGCGACATTCATACCAAGCTTAGTATCATCGGTGAATTTGGAAATCTTGGCAACCATGTCACCATCCACGTCATTAACATAGATGATAAACAGTAGTGGTCCCAGAACAGAACCTTGGGGAACACCGCTAGTAACGGGCACCCACTCTGAAGCCTGTCCATTCACTACCACCCGCTGCCGTCTGTCACTTAGCCAGTTCTCTATCCAATTTGCCACATTTCCGTCTATGCCCAGTGCACGCACTTTCCGAAGGAAGCGGCGGTTGGGTACCTTATCAAAGGCTTTCTGAAAGTCTAAGTAGACAACATCGACCGCTTTATCCCGATCATGCTCACTGAAAACAAAATGGAAGAATTCCACCAGATTTGTGAGGCATGACCGGTGCTGCCGGAACCCATGCTGGGAACCCCTCAGTAGCAAATTTGATTCTAAGTGTGCTGTTATTTTGTCCACCATGATCCTCTCCATGAGTTTACAGACTATCGAGGTTAAACTGATGGGTCTGTAGTTTGACGGTTGGCTAGCATCTCCCTTCTTGAAGATAGGAGTCACCTCTGCCTCACGCCAGTCTCTAGGAACGCATCCAGTCTGGATTACCCTGTTGAAGACCATGCACAGGTGCTGTGATACTTCACCATGCACTTCTTTCAACACTCTAGGTAAGAACCCATCCGGACCGGGGGACTTGCTTGCTTTTAATTCGATTATTTTTCTCTCGATTTCTTCTTGGGTGAAGACCATTGACTCCAACTTCTCACTGAAGGAGTCCAAAGGTTCGGGAATGGGACCACTCTCCTCAGAGAACACTGAAGAGAAGTACTCATTTAAGAGGTTAGCATTTTCTGCATCAGAGTGCATCAATGCTCCATCCTCATTCACCAAGGGACCGATCCTGCGTCGGATTGGTTTACGGCCATTCACATAACTGAAAAACTCCTTGGGGTTCTTTTTGCAGAGTCTAGCCACACGGACCTCCTCAGCACGCTTAGCAGCCCTTATTTTGGACTTCACATTTTGATTCAGTCTTCTATGACAATCAAAGTCCCCAGATGCCTTCGCTCGACGATACGCAGTTCTCCTCTCCCTTAGTAGGTTACGGATTTCCCGATTAAACCACTTCGGTTGAATGAACTTCTGACCTGTTCCCTTCAGAGGAATAAAGCGCGACTAAAGTTCCATGAAGGAAGACAAGAATGACCTCTACAGATCATCAGCACTCTCTCCCTCCTCTAGTTCCATTTCAGCAATGCCTTCACGAAGACCTGCAAAGTTCGCTCTCCCCATGTCCAATTTTTTATGCACCAGGGTCACGGTCTCCATATTAGGGACCTTAACTGAAAATCTTATAAGCTTGTGGTCACTTCCGCCTATTTCTTCGTTTACAGAGAGGTCTTGAATGATGTCATCCTCAGAGGTGAGGACCAAGTTGAGTATGTTAGCACCTCTTGTTGGCTCCCTTACCCATTGAGTGAGGAATTCATCATTTACAAACTCCAAGAGTGGTGTGTTCTCGGCAGAGGGCTCTCTGGTTTCCCAGTCAACATGTGTGTTGAAGTCCCCCATAAGGATGCACACCCTGCCGTCCACTAGTTCACCCAGCAACTGGTATAGGTCCCTGTCCATCTCATTGAGTTGTCCAGGGGATCTATAAAGCAGCAGGGTTCTGTATTTTGCAGTGCCTATATCTAGGTCAACTCCAAGGAGCTCGTGGTTCGATGTGATGTTGCAGGTCATCGATTTGATAGAGTTCTTTACATACAACAGCACACCACTGCCCCCTCTGTCCTCTCTATCTTTGTGGAAGAGTTGGTAGCCTGGAATCACGAATTCCCCTTCAAGATCTCTGTCTGAGGTTCTCAACCATGACTCCGTTATGGCCACCATCTCTGGTTCCTCTGTCGCAACGAGGGCCCGCGGTTCCAAAAACTTGTTTCGGATGGACCTGGCGTTGAACAATAGAACCTTCAGGGAACCCCCAACTGCAGGGCTCCCTATACTCTACCGTTTCCCGGTTTGGTCATTGTCTTGGTAGTGCTGGGGATATCCTTCTTCAGGATCTCAGCGAATGTCTTCTCTGGGGTCACTCTAGCATAGCGACGAGGGCTCTCCTCCACGCTCGGTCGAGTGCTCCTGAGACATCGTCGGACGGCGTCTTCCATTAATTTGGAAAGCACTTCTTTCCCCTTTGGTGAGAGATGTGTGCCATCCCTCTGGTAGAGGTCGTCTCTACCAAAGAGTGAGGTGTAGGGGTCCACAAAGAACACCCCCTCGGCAGTACACAAATCAGCCAGGCGCTGATTTACTGCAATGTTCTTTGACAGAGCAGTCCCTAAAGGGCCTCTCCTTGGGAGCATGCCAACAACTACCCTTCTGCGGGTTTTTAACCCACAGTCATCTACTGCACCGAGCACATTTGAGAGGACTCCTTCGGTTATGCCTACTCTACCATTTCTCAGGAAGATGTCATTACCACTCACCATGAGTGCAATGACAGCAGATCTGGACGTTTGGATCCTCTCAGCTTCCTTTCGAAGGTCAGCATTGCCACAACCTGGCAAACAATTCACCTTCACAGAAGTGTGAAGGCGATCTGCCATTAGGGGTTGCAGCCCTCGCGCCTGGGAATCACCTACAATGTGTATATCCACAGGCCTCTCCTTGGTAGGAGCACGAGATGCCTTGTGGGGAACCTGAGAGTGTTTTGAATTCCTGCCGGGCTCGTCACTTCCTCCAGGTTGCTTCTTCTTCCGTTTTCTTTTCCTTCTTATTTGATTCCTCACTTTCCTCTAATCCCTCCTCAGCTGTCTTCTTGGGTTTTTCTCCTTTCTCCATCTTCCCCTCCTCTTTTCCATCACACTTCTCTGCAGTCTCTTTTCCTTCTGCAGTCTCTTTTCCCTCTTCATTGTTGTTGTTCTTCTTCTTCTTGTTCTTCTTCTTCTTGTTCTTTACCGCCGTGGTGGAGCTCTCCGGTGAAGAAGCTCCTTGGACTGCCTTGTCTCTCACATGGCAGTCACACCTCTGTGAGTCCATTCGGAGAACTTCCTCCTTTAGAGAGTTGTTCTCCTTCGTGAGCAGTGAGATGTGCTTCATCAACCTCTCCTCGAGTTTGCAAAAGTCGCAGACACTCGAGGAGTCTAGGTCGCTCGCACTCCTCCCGCTGAAGTCCTCACACCAGCGGTACACCTTGCATGTAGTACATGTAAATTTTCTTGCTGATGGACCAGTCATCTCGCTCTAATTCAATTTAGGACCAATAATACAAAAGAAAGGGTAACGTGATTTGGTCTCGCATAAGTCTCATCCGCCTACTTCCAGAAGGTTTTCGGTCGTTCGGCCAACAGAAACCTTATGAGCCAAGCACACCAACCCTAAGGTCTCCCCTGGGCCGGACGGCCCCAATCGTGCCGCAGCTCCCAACTGAGCAGCACAAGAGTCCTAAGTAAATGGGACTCTGATTTTTCGACAGGGGTGCTTGAAGTGTAACCGTCGTCCTACTAATCCTCCATCCGCGGCCAAACTTAAAGCAAATAGTAAAACTAAATGTCCACGACTTAATCCGAGATCTTTTACTGGCCTGGCAGCCAGCAAGGCACGAAAGCTCTCTCACCAAAGAGCAGTCGAGCCTTTAGGCACCTAAGAACGGTCACAGGGAGCTGGTCAGGCTTATTAATCAAAGAGAATACCTACGGGGGTCCTGAGGCATCTCCATTACTCGTACCCCACACACCTGAGATCCCTTCAATCTCAGCCCTTTCGAAACCTGTGAGCGTTAAAAGGCGTTGTTTTAGGAGGTTCCAAAGCCTCCCTTCTCACACGGCATAAGGTAGCTGGTGAGGTCCTTAACAATAAAAACTTATATCGAAAGTGATGAAGATTTTTTTTTTTTTTTTTTTTTGTTAGGACAGTTGAAGAAACTTAATATTAACATGAAGATTTGACAACTCTTAGTCAGGATCCTAATAACGCTACCTTTCTGGCACGAGTAACCCAACTGGACTAAATGTCCCCCAGCATAGCTAGCAAAATTCAAACAGATCACACAAGCTCTCTCAGAGAGAGAGAGAGAGAGAGAGAGAGAGAGAGAGAGAGAGAGAGAGAGAGAGAGAGAGAGTAGGATAATATTCTAATTATTAAGGGAATGTTTCTTCCTGCATTCTCTACTTCCTATTTCTCCCCCTCTCCTACCCGTCGCTACTTCATTAAACCTCTCTTTTCTTTCTTATACCACACCTTTCATCTTTCTTTCTTTCCTCATTCTTGTTCTCATTTCCTTCCCTTTCCTTTCTTCATCTTTTTCAATCTACCATCAGAGAGAAAGAAAATAGTAGGGAAGGGTAAGGTGGTGAAAAGGAGAGAATGAGGTGTAGTGTTTCAAGTAATGGCCCCTTAGGGAGTTGGCGTAGTGGCTAGTGAACAAAGTGAACACATCACTCATAGTTTTTTATCCTCACATTTTCACTCATCAGTTAATAATAGAAACATGAAAGGAAAAGGGACATAAGACATACTGTGGGCGAGAGAATATGAGATGGGGGAAAGGGAATGAAAGTGTATGACAAAGAAAGACCCTTGTTTTCATGTGTGTGGGGAAGAGGAAGGGGAGTAGGGAATGAAGGAAGAAATCCCTCCCATCTCTCTGGTTGCATTGATTGTTGAAGGAATTAATAGGAGACTGTGGACAGCTACAGGTTCAACATTGGAGTGTGAATGTGCACTCCAGTATGCATCATGTTAGCCACACACACTTGTGTTTTCATGTGTGTGTGTGTGTGTGACGCACATGGAGCTATACTACCTTCATGGTGACGCACAAATCATATGGTGACCACTGCACCTGGACCTGACTAATCTCTCATTACCCTACCGCTTATCGTTGTTTGCATATTTCTGTTTTTTTTGTCATACACTTTTATATATTATTCCTCATCTCATAGTCTCTCACTCACAGCATGACTTTTGTCCCTTTTCCTTGTCGGTGCGACAATACGAGAAAGGGAGGGAAGTGTATGGAACATAATAAAAAAATAAGAAAGAAAGATATATGCAATGAAGGGAAAGCGGGAAGGTAGCGAGAAATAAGTCAGGTGTTGTGTTTACAGGGCCCTGGTTGTGTGTTCATCTGTATGTCTGGTGTGACGGTAACCACCTACCTCCCTCTCTCTCTCAGATACTTAGTTGGAACAGACAAATTAACAATATGCATTTCAAAAGTGTGGTGAGGGGACGGGGGCTGAAAAGATTCGGGTTGGGAATGGGGAAGTAAAAGAGAGATGAGAGAGAAATTACGTGTATGAGGAAAGTAAAGAAAGGAAAGGCTAGGACAGAAAACAGGTGTAGGAAAGTAGGGGAGGGGTGCTACTCCTTAGGTCTGCCGTGTTTATCATTATAGATAGGAAAGGAAGGGAGGAAGAAGAGATGAAGGAAGGAGATGGTAGAATTTCAGTTCCTCTACTGTGACTCACACACTTTAAACTCTTTTCCTTCTTCCCTTCTGAATGAATGAGAGATAACTGGGATAGGAGAAAGACTGAGATTATTAGAAAGATAGATAAACAGATGAATAAGAGAGACAAGGAGAGTACACATAGGAAAGTAAGAAAGAAAGGAAGGGAGGGAAAAGGTAGTGAGAGGAGTGAGGTCGAGGTTTGACAGGTCAGAGGAGCGACGTTGTCACTTCTACACTTACCCACATAGATGGTGGAAAGGGAATTATGGCCGCGACTCTACATACATACATACATACATACTTTGTGGATGCATGAAATCATCTCAGTTTCTCAGACACTGCTCCTTTTGACGCTGATAAATTAGTTAACTAACGCTGGAGTTTAATAAATATAGTGCAAATACATAATTATAAAAAATACAAATAAATAAATAGTGTGAAGATACATAATTATATAAAATACAAATAAATAAATAATAAATAAATAAATATATATAGTGAAGATACATAATTATAAATAAATACAAATAAATAAATATAAATAAATACAAATAAATAAATAGATATAGTGCAGATAAATAAATATAAATAAATACAAATAAATTAAAAATAAATAAATACAAATAAATAAATAAATATAATGCAGATAAATAATAAAAAATAAATACAAATAAATAAAAAATAAATAAATACAAATAAATAAATAAATATAGTGCAGATGGATAAATACAAATAAATAAATAAATAAATATAGTGCAGATACATATATAAAAAAAAATAGAAATAAATAAAAAAAAAAAAATATATATATATAGTGTAGATACATAATTATAAAAAATTCAAATAAAGTAAAAATAAATAAATAAATAAATAAAGTGTAGATACATAATTATAAATAAAAATAAATAAAAACAAATAAATATAGTGTAGATACATAAACAAAAATAAATAAATACCAGACAAATAAATAATTAAATACATATATACATAATTATAAAAAATACATAGGCTAAATAAAAAATAAATAATTACAAATAAATATTGTACAAATAAATATTGTACAAATAAATAAATGAATAAATACAAATACATATTTATACAAAAAAAATACAAATACAGTAAATAAATAAATAAATATAGTGCAGATACATAATTAAAAAAAAATACAAATAAATAAATACATAAATACCATAGCCAAATAAATAAATAAATATAGATACATAATTATAAATAAATACAAATAAATAATAAACACAAACACAGATAATTCCTACCTTTGTAATATTCTCCAGGCATTCCGATGAAAAGTCAATTATTGCGTTGACGAGCGGGTCGTCGAGCGCATAGACGGGGGTGGGGGGGCAGCCGGGGGGGGGATGGGGGGGCTACACACACCCGCACACACACCCAACACTTCGGGTCGGATGAAAGGGTTGTCGGGGGAACGGCTGTTGTTGCGTTGGTTGGGGTTTGGTCTGTGAATAATAATAGTAATAGTAATAATAATAATAATAATGATAGTAATAATAATAATAATAGTAGTAGTAGTAATAATAATAATAATAATGATAATAATAGTAATAATAATAATAATAATAATAATAATAATAATATTAATAATAGTAGTAGTAGTAGTAGTAGTAGTAGTAGTAGTAGTAGTAGTAGTAGTAGTAGTAGTAGTAGTAGTAGTAGTAGTAATAATAATAATAATAATAATAATAATAATAATAATAATAATAATAATAATAATAATAATAATAATATTAATAATAATATTAATAAAAATAATATTAATAATAATAATAATAATAAAAATAATAATAATGAAAATAATAATAATTATTATTATAATAATAATAATAATGATAATAATAATAATAATTTGTAAGGCTTCATTATTTTCCAAAAGGTGAGTATCCACATTCACAAAATCTATTAAACAGTTAGATAATAATAATAATAATAATAATAATAATAATATTAATAACAACAACAATACCAGTAATAATAATAATAACGATGATCACTGCATAGTTTACTCATCAAATTTATTAAATAATTCACCCA
>JAWQEG010000344.1:0-80000 GCA_033782935.1 Petrolisthes cinctipes
CTGTTGTGTGTGTGTTGTGTCTGTATGTGTGTGTTGTGTTGTGTCTGGTGTGTGTGTGTGTTGTGTCTGGTGTGTGTGTGTGTTGTGTCTGTGTTGTCTGTGTGTGTGCTGTTTGTGTGTGTGTGTTGTGTGTACGTGTTTTGTGTCTGGGTGTGTTGTGTCTGTGTGTGTGTGTGTGTGTTGTGTGTATGTGTGTGTTGTGTCTGTGTGTGTGTTGTGTCTGTATGTGCGTGTTGTGTCTATGTTGTGTGTGTGTTGTGTGTACGTGTTTTGTGTCTGGGTGTGTGTGTGTGTGTGTTGTGTATGTGTGTGGATGGCTGAGAGAAGGAGGAGCAGGCTTCTGAAGAGAGAGGAGGGATTGGTTCTAAGGGAGAGAAATCGAATGATAATCTGGAATAGTGTAAAGTAGATGTACATATTTCAAATAATGGTGTATTTATTCTAACTTTACTATCCACTGTAGCCTCGCCAGTTTATTCTCAGTAATGATTCGCTTCACCCTCTGATCTTAAAGCATGGGTTGTCTTGTTATAGGTAAATATGCATTATGAACTATACATCAAGCTGTGTAATAACGATAAATATTGCTTAGTAAAGGCCACGGCTTTTTTATTTAATCTGCCAACACTGGTATTTATATTTCTGTTTGGATCAGAAGCAATCAAACGCTAAGATTTGACTTCTGTGACCTTAACATTTACGATCCACACACACACACACACAGACACACATATATATATGTATGTATATATTATATATATAAATGATATGCATGTCTGTGAGTAGTAATAGTAGTAGTAGTAGTAGCAGCAGCAGCCAAAATAACCGGGTGAAAAGTCGAAGAAAGGGAGTTAATTTAAGATGGTAGGATGTGATGTAGATGTGATAAGGCAACTAAACGGAAGGTAAATGAAAGAAGCAAAGGACGAGGTGTATGATGTGAGTGAAAGGAAAGGGCAGTGGAAGAACCAAGACAGAAACTTGATGAAAGTGATGAATGAAATAATATAGGAGTAAGGATGGAAGAGAAAATGAAGGGAGGAGTTAAGTTTAAGGCAAAGTAAAGAAGATAGAGGATTGGGGGAAGGGAGTGAAAGAGTACGGTGTAAAAGAGAGAGTAGGATATATCATTAATCAAAACTATCGACGCATAAGAAAGAGATAACATTACCCCCTTCCTGTTGAGGTCACGGAATGTAGATTCACGTCCTCACGAAATAAATCAAGAGATCCTCAAAGAAGCAAAATATTATTACAGAATTAGAATCGAGGATAAAATATAACCTCCCTAGTCCTGAAAAAACCCTGTATCACGAGGGAGAAGATATCAGAGAGGTTTAGTCAACAAACGAGATATTAATGGAATGAAAGAATAGACTGTTGAAGAATAGATAAGGAGTGGTTGGGGCCAAAGTTAATATTACAGAGGCAATTGTTGGCCAAGGAGTTTCATTTGGCATCATCCATTCTGTTTCATTTGGCATAATTATTATCCATTAATATTTTACCATTCTATCAAAAATATTGAGATCATAAGAAATGACGGTAAGACATACATGTGTTCATAATAAGAGTATATATTGCTACCACAAAATAACTAAAACAGACATGAAGCGGTATCACCTCAGGTTAACTAACACCTCTCCACCTCCAATAGACCAAATCCATGACAGCAGAATTTCGAAGTAAATGATGATTCTGAATTGCAATAATGATTAACGGTGTTGGATCGGTAACTTAGCTTTGTGCTGTATGCTAAACTCTTGGACACTTAATATGGTTGCAGTGAATTATTCTATGATGATCATTTGCTTCTTAGATTTTTTTCTTCTCTTTTTCCTTGCCATGTTCATCGTTTCTTCTCTTCAAAATATTGTGTCTTACTTCTCATCAACTCTCCAACTTTGCTTCCTCGTGTTCCGTCTCTCTGTGTAGACTCCGACCGACCTTCCTTCCTCCTTGGTCCATCGCACCCCTTTTATCAGGCGCACTTGCAGTCACTAGGCGGAGATAATGTGTAGGTCAGGGGTGGTTGTTGTGGTGAGTTATACGCAGGACGGGACTCCACCTTGTTTCCCACTTGAAGCCAGTACACACAACCCATCCCACCTCTCTCTCTCTCTCTCTCTATCTCTCTCTCTCTCTCTCTCTCTACGAAATTGTGTGCACTACGAAACCAGTCTCATCCAATTACACCCGATGTTTTTGTGGCCCCCATTCGAACACGTACCGGTACTGAGTAATTATCGACCTTTTGGTTCTTTTACTAGAGGCGAGTGTCTAGTGTTCTATGGGAAGTTGTGACACAGTTTCAGACTTTATGAGGGTGACCTTGCACTGCTTGTGACGCCATAATAACATCAGACACGTGTTACTTTAGTGGAGTATTTCAGGGAGAGTCAAATCCAACGACTATGGCTGTTTGGGTTCAGCCTTGATAATTGTGAAGCGTTGACAGATTTGGCCAATATTATACAGTGATAATTATAGACAGTCAACCTCGAATGCAAATGATAAAAGGCGTACAGTCACGAACACTAATAAGTATCAGCTTTTGTTGAAGCTTTGAACAGTCCAATTCACCACGAAGTAATTCCAATGGGAGATCTTATTGTGCATTTATTTACTCTCTCTAGGTATTTCAAAGCACACCTGAATACTTATTAGTGCTCGTGACTGTACAGTGATCGTATATAGGGGGGGGGGACCAATTCATTTGATTGCCTCTACCATAACACGGATCAATATTATTATTTTCCACTAGTGAGTCGTTACCCTCACTTGCTTGTCACTGCTAACATTATTATTATGCTTACTTCCTGACATATACCAAGTTACTATCAGAGACAAAAGTCGTGTCGCTGTCTTGTCCGATGATTTGATATAACTCGTGAAACTAATTAATTACTGAAAGCCACACCACAGTAATGTTCGTTCCCTGTTTGGTTAGACCTGTACCTTAATATTTTTCATCAATTTTCACGACACGAAATTTTGTCTTTGATAATACGTACACATAAATCTACGGTTGTGACCTACCATTTATCGCCAACCAAACGCATTAGCTGACACACATGCATTCCTAGGTTAGGTTAGGTTAGGTTAGGTTACACACATGCATTCCTAGGTTAGGTTAGGTTAGCTGACACACATGCATTCCTAGGAGGTTAGGTTAGGTTAGCTGACACACATGCATTCCTAGGTTAGGTTAGGTTAGGTTAGCTGACACACATGCATTCCTAGATTAGGTTAGGTTAGGTTAGGTTAGCTGACACACATGCATTCCTAGGTTAGGTTAGGTGTAGTTAGGTTAGGTGACGCACATGCATTCCTATGTTAGGTTAGGTTAGCTGACACAACATGCATTCCTAGGTTAGGTTAGGTTAGGTTAGGTTAGGTGACACACATGCATTCCTAGGTTAGGTTAGGTTAGCTGACACACATGCATTCCTAGATTAGGTTATATTAGGTTAGGTTAGGGGTGACACACATGCATTCCTAGATTAGGTTATGTTAGGTTAGGTTAGCTGACACACATGCATTCCTAGGTTAGGTTAGGTTAGGTTAGGTTAGCTGACACACATGCATTCCTAGGTTAGGTTAGGTTAGGTTAGCTGACACACATGCATTCCTTAGGTTAGGTAGGTTAGCTGACACACATGCATTCCTAGGTTAGGTTAGGTTAGCTGACACACATGCATTCCTAGGTTAGGTTAGGTTAGGTTAGCTGACACACATGCATCCTAGTTAGGTTAGGTTAGCTGACACACATGCATTCCTAGGTTAGGTTAGCTGACACACATGCATTCCTAGGTTAGGTTAGGTTAGGTTAGCTGACACACATGCATTCCTAGGTTAGGTTAGGTTAGCTGACACACATGCATTCCTAGGTTAGGTTAGGTTAGCTGACACACATGCATTCCTAGGTTAGGTTAGGTTAGCTGACACACATGCATTCCTAGGTTAGGTTAGGTTAGCTGACACACATGCATTCCTAGGTTAGGTTAGGTTAGGTTAGGTTAGCTGACACACATGCATTCCTAGGTTAGTCTATATAGTAATTCTAATAATACCCATTTTCGATATGCCTGTTATCTAATCTGGGGTAATGTGTAGATTTATTCAAAGGTTAACCATAATCATTATTGTTGTCGCTGGTGAAGGACCCCCATACATCCATTAAGGTGGGTAATTCCCTTTTGGTACATTGGAGTGCCTTGATTCCTCCAAAGTATGCCAGGAAACAGGCCCAAGTTAACAAAAATAATGGTGTTCTGTTGCTTGGAATAGTCTGGAGGATTCAGTTGCTCCAGATTTACTAATACAAAGCTTCCCTCTTAATCGGTTAGCCTTTTATAATAATAGATAAAATAACACAAGGTTGAGGTGAAAACTAAAGTATTGCATTATGTGCTTTCTTTTTGCTAGGTAACTGTGACCCTTCCAAAGTATTGCTGCATGAAGATATGTTTTTTTAGTTCGGCTATCTTACATCTGTTACCTCTTCGGGAACGACATTCTTTGCAAGTGAGTGTAACCTTTGTACATCTATCCAAATTATCGATATACAAACCACACAGTAATCGCAATTGAGCAGAGGTAGTAAAGAGCAAACACATATTTACAGAGCAAGTCCATTTGCAGGACACTGTTAAGTCATTTGAGATTCTATAAAAATTAATCAGATTGTTGTACAGTACAAAAGGAATGCTCTTTGGAGAAAACACTGTTAGAAATGTACAGCACAAAATGAGAGGAAAGGATCAGTAATACTAGGAAAATGCTACACTTTCTTTAACCACGGACGATCATAATGTTTTCAAAGAGCTTCCTTCATTAATTGTGTAATGTTTATCTTAATAATGATTATATTATATGACCTAACTCTATAAGCTTGACGTATACCAATCTTACACATGCATATTGAAAAAAAGGTTCAAAGCAGCATGAGTTCATTACACAGTATATTTTTTCATCCACTCATTGTTATCCTAATAAAAGAATATTAGTCCTGGATGGTGACAAGAATGGGTGAGTGATTCCTTCCTTTAATTCCCTTCCCACGTCACCTGGGCACCTCACATGGCCAACCTTTCAGTGTGAAGGCGTCAATTTTATCAGAGCAACCAACCAACCGTTAGAGAGGTCCTGGCCAGGCTGGTGACCTCTGGCTGACCTCTCCCTCCCCTGTCTGGCCTGTGGTGGTGGGGGGGGGGGGGAGAGGGAGGCCAGGGTGAAGCAAGGCGAAGAGAAAGAGAAGAAGAAAGAGGTGAAGAGAAAGAAGTAGGTGAAAAAATAATGGAAAAGCAGAGAGAGAGAGAGAGAGAGAGAGAGAGAGAGAGAGAGAGAAAATGATGTGAGATGATAAGGAAGTAAGAAGATGAAAGTAAAAACGAAAACAAAACGAGTGGCAGAAAATTATTATTAGAAGTAAGTACCCGGGAATAATGTAGAAGGACGAAGGATGGAAGGAAATGAAGGAATTGAGAAAAGGGCCTTAGAAAAGAAAGAAAATAGAAAGAAAAGGGAGAAGGGGATGGGATGAAATTCTTGTTTGTTAGGTCACTTAATTAAGGACCCTGCGATCGTGTACGAGAATTGCAGACTTCTGATTCCTCCTGACCATGCCACGAAACAAGATCCTTCAATATAGGTGGTGTTCTGTGGCAATATCTGAAGGACTCACTTACCTCCAATGTCCAGACTACATCACAGTCCCCTCAATAGTAATAAACATACAATTAATTATCTATCACCCTTGAGGTTTTTCGTTATACAGTAATGTTTCCTTATGTTGTTCAGTGTCGAAGTGATGCAATTTTTCGGTTGAATTTTATTAGTATATTCTTGCCTCTGCAAATGAGCAATGGCATTGTTGAATACGAATAGGCACCGACAAATATTCTTCACCCATACGTAGGTTTTAATCCCAATTCTTGTATAGTTTGACTCAGATATTTTTGCTCATTATTTGGTTCTCTGATTCAGTGTGTAAATTTCTTTTTGAATTCAGTGTTTGCTTGTACGAGAATAGCAGACGATGTGTATTCCGGCCACAAACATAGAACCAGTCTTATGGAAATCTTTGCCTGAAAAACAGTGCCTTAGATGCCGGATAATACTAAGCATTATATTCTTCCCTGCATTAAGCTGTCCAGTGAAAGTGTTGTTATTGTAACCACTCAGATCTGATGCATGCACGCGTGCAATATTATGCAGACATTCTTATCTCTGTACATGTATATTATAGTCTCTTTGTACACACACACACACACACACACACACACACACACACACACACACACACACACACACATAGTCTCTCTCTCTCTCTCTCTCTCTCTCTCTCTCTCTCTCTCTCTCTCTCTCTCTCTCTCTCTCTCTCTCTCTCTCTCTCTCTCTCATACACACAAGTACACACGTTCATATATTTTATTAATGTGCAGTCTACGCACAGTATAACTCACTGATACAAATATACGCACATTATTATATAGGAAATACAAGAATGCATGAATGAACACTCACACACAAGCATCCACACACACATTTTCAGGTGTGATATGGGAAGATAATGCCTGAATCCTCTTGCCTCACCCTTTGCACAATTGCGTAGTGGGTTTCCAAATCAGACTCTTTTTTCTCCCTTGAGGTTTATCCGTGGTTTGGGAGACTGTGTTCATTTGATTAGTACTTTGCTTTTACATACGTCTGATTCGCTATTGAAATATGGCTTACCGCTGGCGAAACGATAGTGTGATTCGCATTACTGTGAATTGTGAAGTCGTCTTGCCATAACTGTAAATTCAACAAGTTATGAGGATAAGAGATAACCTAGTATGGTTAGGAAAGCAACAGGTAAGAAAGTTGGAGTATTTTCCTAACCACCGTCTATTATCCACTTGTCATTATGAAACATTGTGAAGAAAAACAGGACAATGAAAATATTCCCTTAATTAATCATCACCACTTGTACAGAGAGTAGCTTGAGGTTGACAAAATTAAATTCCCAAGTTACTGCTACAAAATATACTGAAGCCCATTAACATTTAGATACAAATAGCTTAAATTGGGATTATTTTCCAGTAATTATTTATGTTTTTCTTTAAAGGTTCGACTATGTTATAGTTTACATCAGCGATAAAATAAAAAATTTTCAAGACAAAATTGAAAAAGATTTTTGCTTCATTTCAACGTAACCGTTTCCCAAATAAAAAAAAAACTTTAGTTATAGTTATATTATTGTTTAGTCAATGGTGAAGATTTCGTGAATCTGATCACTGAAGCCTTTCAAGATTATGTAAACCACTATTAGATCATCCACCCTTGGGCGCTATGTGTAAGATAGATAAGTTTAATTCTTTCTGTCGTTCCTCTTACGGTTTAATACGTATTCTGGGGATAATTTCTGTTATCGACAATTGAATATAGTTTTTACCACAGTATTATATGTGGTCATTAAAAAAAGATACAGCTAATAATAATAATAATTTTGTGTGTGGAGTGAAGAAGGGCAGGAAAAATGTACTGTACATGACTTGCACAAATAAAAACCTTAACACCTTAGGTTTGATTACCAGCTAAAAAAAATATAATAAAAAAATAAAATAAAATATAGAAACAGGTAATAATAATAATAAAAGAATAACCCAAGTTCTATTACAATGGAGGACATGGAGAGAATGATTGGTTTGGAAGAACTCTTTGAAGGACAGGAAGGGTTGAAGGTTATAATGGTAAATGGAGTCAGGACACGCCAGTACAGATGAGGTCAAACAAGTCAGGAAAGGTTACAAAAAAAGAAATAAGAAAAAAAAATTATTGTATGAAGGACAAGGAAAGGGACACACCGGAGTCCTATCTATCTATTAAGGAAAATAATTATGATAGAAGACTAAACTTTGTCTCTTTTTTTGCAAGACTGAAACTTTTGCTAATCATTCTTTAAGGGGTCAGTACAGTGTTGGTATATCTGGAGCAATTGTTTCCCCCAAACTATTCCAAGCAACAGGCCACCATTATTTTTGTTCATCTGGTCCTGTTTCCTGGCATACTTTGGAGGAATCAATTCACTACTATGAACCAAAATTATAGTATCCCCTTAATGTACATAACTATTGAAATACCATAATTTTTTGCAGGAAATAATAGCCAAATGGCTCTTCGTTCCTAGTTCCTATCATACCTTTTATTTAAGGAAAAAATCAATCCTTATAAAATATATTATAAAAGACAGATACTTTAAAATCTTCATGTCTCATCAATTCCTTTTTGTCGTGAAACATACCAAAGAACTATGTTACGTTTATTCTGATCCATATAAGTTCGTTAGTGGGTAAATACAGCACATTCCAGTAATAAGATCCACAATATATCGGTAATGTTTTTAATGTGCTTACCCTTTTTATGTTTAAAATGGATGTCATGGTATATTTTGTTCGTCGTTTCCTAATCATTTGAATTCAAGGTCTGTCCCTACAGCAGATGTACAATACAGTATTCTACAGCATAATTTACCCCACAATGTGTTGAAGTGGATGTGGACGATGCACGTCATGGTTCCTTTTAAGAGCAAGATGACTGAAGAAGAGTGAAGGGAGAGGGTGTCAGGACGTGGAGTGAGTCGGATCTTATCTCTACCCAGCCTCAAATCAGCGGCGGCCGGCGATGGCATCAGCCAGGATTGTACCCCCCGCGAGTTCCGGCTGGGTCATTAAAGTCGACTGAGGCTTCCAAAGATCTTTTCATCGGCGTTTATACCAGGAACTTTTCCTTCCCCATCGAGGAATACGTGATGCTCTGCGGTGGCCCATGCATGATCAGGCTGGTAGGGAAGGGCGAGGATCCTCCACTCAACTATGGGAAATATCGACCCTAAGGAGTTATGTCACTTGGGAGCAAAACGTGGCCACTTCGACCACGGCCTTCATGCAACGTCTAGAGTCAGTCCACTTGGTTCATTGTCTGTGTAGTTGTTTCCCATGAAGTGTTCAACTTACTATTCCTCTCTCAGCCTCCTCCACTAACATCATATCATGGCCGGTGAGGGAGTTGCCCGGCAGTTTCCCCTTAAGTATAACTATTTCTGCTCATTTGAATATTGTGCATCGGGCAGGGGAGGAGCAGGTGGTGGAGATAAGGTCTGGGGAAGAAAGTTAACTGGGGAGACTTCACCGTCGTTTGTCCGTATCAGTATAGATAATATTAACATGAATGTATTCGAGCATAAGGAAATGTTTAACTAACTTTTCCCACGATCATAGTACGAAGAAATGTGGGATTATCTAGCTCACTATATTGTTGACCTTTCATGGCGACTTAATGTTAGGCTCAAGTAATAGGATGCCGAGTAAAATAATGACATGCAACCCTGAGTACCAAATGAGAGGTTGTTACGGGAGTCCTACCTGAAGAAGAACACTACATTAACCCCAGCCTCACCCACCCACAGGCAGAAAAACTTCGAGCCCTTGTTTAACTCCTGGTCTACGGGATTTACCTCTCAGATCTAATCGTCTGGAAAGTCCAATCAGTTTGTCTAAAGACGTAAATGTAAGCTCTTCCATATAGGTTCACTGATGTAGGATGCAAGTAGTGCTTCCCTCAGATTATAAAAATATATTATGATAAGTTTCATGGTCGTAGTCGGAGACAATTTGTAAATGACGTAAACCGTAACTGACAATTCGTACAAAAGTCCCTATTTTAAAAGTAATACACCTCAATATATAATCAAATCGCTAAGGGGCAAACTTTATAGATCACAATAATAACTTCCCATCAGTTATAATAATCTCTTTTCTATATGATAATGGGGAATTTCTGCAAAAATATTCCAAATCAAATCAAGTATAATAATAGCCTGTGACAGGTCACCAAACTTGTTCTCCATATAAATCTCAGCAAGGGATATATTATATAACACATTAGGAACCCTTTCATAATGACCCATTTGCCTCTTTACCTGGGTGCTAATGAAGGTGACTTTTGAAAGTTCCTTCCTTAGTTTTTAGTGAAATATAATTTCCTATTATTAATTATAGTTTCTGCTGAGCCACGATAGAAACATGATTCAAGTGCAGACACATCTAAAGGCCGGGTTTTGTAATTGTATCAATCTATTTATTTTATGATGAACCCCGCAGTGGACAAACCT
This sequence comes from Petrolisthes cinctipes, assembly GCA_033782935.1. Classification (NCBI taxonomy): domain Eukaryota; kingdom Metazoa; phylum Arthropoda; class Malacostraca; order Decapoda; family Porcellanidae; genus Petrolisthes; species Petrolisthes cinctipes. The sequence continues at coordinate 10,157 of JAWQEG010000344.1, forward strand.
AAATCGTATTATATTCAGTAAATCAATAACTTTCCTGGTAGATAATATACCCACCAAGCTCACCATTCACCTGAATTCAGAGTCATTTTTGGATGATTTAGTGACTTGACCTGATCCCACTCCTTTGAGCATAATGAGAGTTTGCTTCCAATGTTCTCACTCCACCACCCAATCTACTGGCGTAAGGTGTCATTTGGATGTTTTGTGCCGTGAAGCTTGGGGTTATATAGTGGTAATTGGGTCTGCCAGTAGTTAAGCGAGAATGTCCACCAGTGTATGAGCAGGACTCAAAAGATTGAGAACTTGCCTGGAGAATTCATTCTTGGGACCTGATTAGAGCTGGAAAGAAAATATATGAAATGCAGTTGAAGATGATAATGAGGAAGGGTACTGCCTGCGGTTCAAATACTTGCCTTTTGAATTCTTCTCTTCTAGACGTGCCAAGACAACCAAGACAAGAGGAATGCCAGGATTTTGCTCTTAATGATATCCATTATCTCCTGAGAAATGACTGAGAGCTCATAGAGTGGAAACAAGGAGGGTGCTGTTTTGAGGGTAGACCATTTAGGAGCTGGCACCTTGCCTTCTTGAGGGGAAGTACTCATGCAGTAGAAAACATTCATAATAAGAACATTCTATAAGAGTGAGTTGTGCCAGCCCTGTTACTAATAATTACAGTATATAGTACTTCCTGCCCTGTTATTACAGTGCTGTCTGTCTCTTCCCTTAGTGAAGCATAATAGGTAGAGTGTCTGTCAGGGTGCCTTAACATGTCTGGTTCTGGTGTGGGGACTCGAGGACACCATCCTCCCTGGTAGTGGAGGCCAACTAGTAGGGACTGTCCTGCAGGATGACCAAATTAGTGGGGTTGGCCTCGGAGTACTGATGATTGGCACAACAATGAAAGAGCTAAAATAATATATAAAGAAAAGTCAAGTAGAAATAAGACTTTGGACGCACTAGTGTTAACCATGATCCATCTGTAGAAGACTACTGATAAATAGACGAGACATCGAACCATAATCACATAGAACACTGGAGGTCGTAATGTTAATCTTCATCTTTGACTAAAAGTTCTCTTCATCGCAAAGATCCCATTATTTTGCAATGTGAAGTTAGCGACGAAGTCTTTTTTCGTCAAAGAGAAAGTTGGAGGGCTTTGTATATTCTATATTTTTAGCTGTTAGTTACAACCTAAATGGATTTAAATTCAATTAAATTGCTAGTAAATGTTGGCCATAAGATGTTTAGTAACTTTATCTTATATGGTTGCTAAGCATGTTAACTAGTGAGGCTCGGTGAGGTCGTGGTAATATTCTGGCAGCAAATTTTTTCACATGAATTTGTTGATACAATTCACACCGTAAGGAACTAAACAGAAAATATATGGTGTCAACATAAAGAGATCCCCGTGTGTGTAGAATTTGGTTGACAGTATCAGGAGACACATCAAATGGCCCCTTACATGCTACACACTGGCTTTCATAATTTGAACTAACTTCGTTACAGAGGCAGGCAACACCCCCATGTCCACCCCTGTGACCATCCTTACCTGTTTACCATGCAACACACGACGCTCACTCACCGCACGCCGTCCACACCCTCACCCCGCGCCTAACCACCCACCATTCCACTCCTTGGTCAATCTTTTCCTGCTGCTAACACTTTACTTGTTGACCACCTCTACGCCACCTTTCACTTCTCACACTACACACTGTTTACTCCTACATCAGTTATAGTATTCTCCTTGCTCACACTACACACTGTTTACTCCTACACCAATTACAGTATGCAACCTTATCACACTACACACTGCTTACTCCTACACCTGTTATAGTATTCTCCCTGCTCACCCTACACACTGTTTACTCCTACACCAATTACAGTATGCAACCTTATCACACTACACACTGTTTACTCCTACATCTGTTATAGTATTCTCCCTTCTCACACTACACACTGTTTACTTCTATATCAGTTACAGAATTCTCCCTTTTCACTCTGCTTACCATAAACCCTAACACCCGATCTCCTTGCCCATACAGTAAAGCTTTCCATGAACTCTTTTTACACCAACTCCTCCTCCCTTCCCATACTGCTCTCCATGCATTCTACCACTACCACTCTAACCACGCGTCGTTTTTATATAATTTCACACTGCCATGATACCGATACTTTCCTCGCATCCCATCTCTCTATTCGCAGAGCTCAATTTTCATATGGTTTCTCCTTATAAGATTGACACTTCTCTCTTCCAGCACTGCTCCTTCCTAGTATTATCTTTACTATTCTTGCTTCACAACATTAATGATTCATGATATCCGCATTTGGCAAATTTTCTCCTCTTACATTCACCTCACGAAGTCCGGACATATATATCCCAGGTGAGTCTCCTTTTTATTTCCTCACAATATACATGGTCCACTTTGAACTGTAGTCTACACACACACACACACACACACACACACACACACACACACACACACACACACATTACATGCATCCCGTCAATAACTTCCCATACTGCTTACTTGCTTTCCTTCGCACTGTACTGTATATATATTGTAGGGGAGGTGACCGAGTGGTTAGTATTCTGGACTCGTAACCTATAGGTCGGGAGATCGATTCCTCTCAGGTGAGGGCCTGATAATATTTACTCTTTCGATTTGAGTTTCAGGCACTAACTCTAAAGCCACTGAACGTCGTAAAACACCCTCGCTGGTACCGTAACAGCTGCAGTATTTGGGAATTACCATCACTTCCTTCCCTCTGTGGCTGGGTACCAGTTCGGAAGTCGTGACGTGTGTGTGTGAGTAGCAGTTGACCTGGGCCACGGTAACGGGCTTGATGAAGCCTATGTCCAGTGTCGGAACATAAAAAAAAATATATATATATATTGTAGATATCGTCATCATCCTTTATCACTGACTTCAGATTGCAGAAGAATGACTCTCATGCATTTCAGATCAAATGAAAAAAATGGAAATAAGATATATATAAAAAAGGAGGAAATAAAGCAAAAAAGATGGTGACGATGGAGGAAGATGTACAACGCCATATCTCAAACCATCTTGACGCTAACCTCACAACCTGAAAGTCCAGGTTTTAATGGTTTTATTCTATTAGCTTTTCTCCACTACAGCTACGAGACTGCAATCTTCAATCATCTTTCACAGTAAAAAAAAAATAATAATAATCAAATTATAGTGCCTTGTCAGAATGTATAAAACAAAATATTAATACAAAAAATTTGTAAATAATTTGTGGTCGTGGTGTGCCGTTGTCGAAAGTTGCAAGGAGGAGGAAGACGCGATTAGAGAGAGAGAGAGAGAGAGAGAGAGAGAGAGAGAGAGAGAGAGAGAGAGAGAGAGAGAGAGAGAGAGAGAGAGAGAGAGGCAGGCAGGCAGGCAGGCAGGCAGGCAGGCAGGCAGGCAGGCAGGCAGGCAGGCAGGCAGGCTTGTGTGGATGTCGAAACTTTGTGATTAATGTCAGTGCCATCCCCTCTAACTCATGCCTTATCAGCGGCCAATCTAGCGTGTAGTGAGGGGGTCATTAGCACGATTCCCTTCCTCTCTTCAGACTGAGTGTTCGACCTCTTCACTCTTCGTAATGCCGTCCGTCTCTCCTCCATACACCTTCCTACCTGTTGGCACTGCATTTTTTATTTCTGTTTTTGTTCCTAATTTGCTCTTGCTTGGTTTTAAATGCTTTCCCTCTCTCTCTATACCCTTCTTATTAAAATATATACCTGCTGTCTCATCACACATATATACTACTCTTTCGTCACGGCCTTATTTCGATTTCTCTTTACTATGTTATTTCTTCATGCCACTAACCTGTTGTCCTCTCTCACTCCTCTCTTTTCTCTTTTCCCATCTGATCTGCTCTTCGCTTACACCGTTCTCTAGTCACTGTCCTCATCTGCTCTTTTCTCACATTGCTTTCTTTCTCTGTCTTTTTTTTTCGTGCCCCTCGTCTGATTTCTCTTCTGACTACCCTCGCTTCATATTCCCCTCTGTGCTTTTTCCTTTCACTGCTCTCCCTCTCTCCTCACACCACTACCACTCTCTCTCCTCGCACTATTCACTCTCCTCACATTACTCTACTCTCTCTCCTCCCTCCCACTACTCTTTCTACGTGTTGTATATATTATTCTCTGCTCACACTTATCTTTCTGACATCCATCATTTATTATCAGAGCTCACACGTATTTTTAGCAGAATGTTATTTATGTAAGGTACTGAGACGTCACCTGGTGTCTGTTCATTGGTAAAACTCTTCAACGTTAAGTGAAGTATTTGCCAGCATGAAAACATGGATAAATAATTTTGTCGAGTTAATGATTTTGTTTGAGTTCAATGATATTTTTATGAATACGGCGCAGAATGTAGGGTGAGCAGGATATGATTTTCTGGTGTGTTTTACAGTTAATATATTTAAAGTGGTGGCAAAGGTGTTACTAACATAGAAAACATTTAATATTTTTTCTTGTCTTCACACTCGGTATCCGTCAAACTGGCCTTCGAGCCTATATGAGTTATAGTAATCTACCATCGTGAGGTACAAGGCTACAGGTATGTGATGTGATGTGATGTCAAGCAAATTTCAACCCTAGTGACGTGGGAGTCAAAGCAACACCGTTCCCTCACCTCTGTCTACCACGGAAGTAGTTTTCAGAGCGCGCCAGGAAAGCAAATGTTAGCTTGGGACATGTGAAAGTCCAAAGTTTATTGCAACGTTCGCAAGGTGTGGTATGCAGAGCTCCAGCCACAACGACTAACGAAGCTAGCTTAGATTCACATCACGTGTTCTTTTGTTTATGTAAATCGTAAACAAGCTCTCTTGAAGTCAAAGACTTGTGTTGTAGAAGAACAGTGAGAACCTCTTATCGTTTTATTTGGGAATGACGAAGCCGGAAAATTACCTTCGCTGCTTTTAGCATGAGTGGGGATTTGAAATTTGATATGGGTACGTACAGCCACCGCCAAATATCCCAAGTAACTATGAACTGAGGCGTGTGAAACAAGATACGTAAAATCCTATTAACGTCAACTGATTTTTCGGTTAATTAAATTTCGTTCAAGGTAATCGTGGTCCATGAGGTGCGCCGGACTTTTGGGAATGATAGTACTGTACACACACATTCACAGTACATACATTCAGCGTTGTTAATCCGGGATTCAAAGTTTTACAATATCGAAGCACGTCCAGTCCTACCTTCCCCCCCCCCACCCTATCCTCTCTCTCCTTCCTCCCCTCTCTCTCCTTCCTCCCCTCTCTCTCCCCTTCCCCTCTCTCTCTTCTTCCTCCCATCTCTCTACTTCCCCCCCATCCTCTCTCTCCTTCCTCCCCTCTCTCTCCTTCCTCCTCCCCTCTCTCTCCTTCCTTCTCCTCTCTCTCTCCTTCCTCCCCTTCTTTCCCCCAGTATGCCTGACACACACCCACATCACACACATGCCTGGTCTCCACTCCCTTACTTTCCTCACTGTGAAACTTAGAACTCCAGGCCAGACAACGGACTGGCAACTCTGAATGTACTGCAAATTTATATGAGCGATAGCACATTTCTTAGATAAATTTCAGCTCATTAATATACGCAGCTTTTTTTATCTTCAAGTGTGGTGCTTGAGAAGAAGAAATTGTACACGTGCATCCATTAATGTTTATGTAACCAGTAATAATCGCAGGTAATGTGTCTTGGGTGCCACACATCTTTGCCCAGGACATTTTCTTTCCTGTATACTTTTCTATTTCACACCAAATCTTGAACTTCTGTATGCCAATGCACTTCAAGTTTCAATACTGAAATTTTCATGAGGCTTTATCGAGCAAAACCTCTGATGTATCGCTGGTTGTGTACTGTACAGTATTTGTCCATAAGTAAACCTTAAAAAACAGTTTGTAACGGCTGCTGTAATCTCATATCCAATAGAGGTGTAAGACGCAACTTCATGATTATCACATCATATTCACCAACTGAGTGGCTATAGCACTTTTAAATAACATATTCCGTCATTTAAATACGTAATGCTTAAAATAATGAGAATATCAATTAAGAAAACAAAAATCTTACGAGGAACTTGATTGGTTTCATAATGATCTGGTCACACAGAGGCCATAATTATAAGCAACGAAGGAATAAACACAAAGGGACTGTAATAAATAGGATTAAGGTGGGCAGTGATCTAAATCAAGTCAAGAGGTACCGTTATAAGAAGCCGTCCCTAATCACCACCTTTAATGTGACAGCAGCAGCCAACACCACGGATGGCTGAGCTGATATTTGGGGAGGTGATGAAAATGTTGCGTGCAGGTACACACACACACACACACATACCATCCACGCCGGGAGAGTGTTTTTAATCTATGTAATGAAGAACGCCTATCGACACACGAACCTTGGTTAATACACCAAAGGGATATTATTAATGTACCGGATGCCTCTGATAATAAGTACAGACGAGACAACTGTGTGCTGAGGATTTCAGTGGGTATTTTAACGCCCGTGGCAGAAAGAGAGCAGTCAGTGTCAGAATAATTCTTCTACTCAATAAGATCTTAACTATTATAATGCACAGATTTTATATTATTAGGTATTGTACGATTGTGTTTATGGATAACAAGGTTTATTTTCATATAAATTATTTTCATTCTTACACGAAAATTATACACATAATAATGAGCTAATGAAGGGCAGGAAGAGCAAAAAGCATATGCTTATAACTGCATAGGCTCCGGACTCCCTGTGCAGTGAACTGCAACACTGATACGGTATGAGTTTCAGGTTTAACTCAAGTTCTTTAGGGAGTGCCGTAATTATTGCTTCTATTAATAACCTAAGAGTGTGTGTTCAAACACCATAGGCCTGCAAAACTGGACGAGAGCATCCCATAAGAAAAAAAAAAAAAAATCACGAAAGTCTATGAGTGGAAAGACAAATATTTCACACTCATCCTTAACAGTCACAAGAAAAGTTGATCCTGATCAGGATTTCTCTCAAATTTTAATCATTTATTACCAGACACGAGGCACAACTTTGGTATAAAAAATATCGTAGAAATATGCACAACGTTTTCGTAATTTTACAAACAACAACACACAACCAAAGTGACAAACACTGTCTGCTTCACATTATTTAACGGGACAATACATTTTTGGTACATTGGAGTGCCTTGATTCCTCCAAAATATGTCATGAAACAGCACCAATGAATAAATATAATGGTATCATGTTGCTTGGAAATTTGGAGGAATCACTTGATACTATATACCTCCTTAAACTGTCTCACTACCAACCAGCAAATGACCGAAACAGAAGTAGATGAAACATTAAGTTAAAAGCTAACCTGCTGAGTACACAAACTTTTAGGTGAGAGTGTACAGTGGACGTCCAGGGAAGGTGCAAAGGTCGACAAGTTAGTAAGGCACCTCTTGACTCTACCCAGAATATAGACAACAACAAACAAGTACCGCAGCCAATAAAAGCCATTGCCAATAATAACTTCTTCTTTTTTCTAGGATACGCATATCGTAATGATTATATCGAAGGAAAAGTATACATTACAAGCATTCGTTCAAAATCCTCAATTGATAACTAGTGGAGCATTGCCAATTAACATTTAATTGGCAACGAAAAGGATTAATGATCTACTAGTGCGTTCATTACCTTAGTGTTTAATTAGTCTGCAAGTGATATATATATACACGGTGTAATAGCATAAGGGATGATTACATAGGTTTCAACTCTATAACCCCTTTCCGTTTACGCACTTCATATTTCGTCACTCACTAACACGTTGCTTGAATTTTGATGAAATTTTTACTTGTTCCTCTCCTGTAATGGGTTATGGTTTATCAACCTGAATTATTTATATAGTAAATGTTATTGTGTTAGTTACTGGAGGGCAAAAAAAAAGAAGGACAGAGCTGTACGAGGTCAATTTGAATTAACCCAACACATCAGCACAAGGAAAAGTATTGTATGTACAGTCGGCGGCAAAAATCGTGTCGCCGCACTTAGCGTTTCTTGAAGGATAACATTAATTTTAGAATAATCATCGAACCAACACATTCACCAATACAGAATTACAATTTCCAGGGGGAAAATTTGTAAACTACTCTGGGATTTCATTTTACGAGCCAGTCAAGCTTATATTTCCATAATGTAATGCATGTCTTTGCTGATGTGGCGACACGACTTTTGCCGCCGGCTGTACAGATGCGCACCACAATCCCTATAGCCAACCTGAGTCGAAACCCGAAATCTGGAGCAGGCAGCTTCTTGACGACAGCCACACAAAGCCTCCATTATTTGGTTCGAAATGTGTGTGGCCTCGTGATGGTTTGGGTGGGCTTTCGTCCAGTAACCGCCTGCTTCAGATCTCGGGCTTCGATTCAAGTGGGCTAGAGATTGTGGATTGCGAGTGTACGGAAGATGAATATATCCCAATAACACCATGAGCATAGAGACACCGAATAGCTAGAGGTTGTTATGTGTTCCTTGTACCATGTCGCGGTGAACAGATTAGGTATATAACGTTTCCTTTATCTATATACTGTACTTCTCTGGTTTCGTGGCCACAGATTTCCAATAGGATGAGCATGTCGACCTCATGACCAGTTGAAGGAGCGACCTCACATGACCCTAGAGGGGGGGAACACACACTACTGCTTTCATTACTGAGTGAAACCATTCCCTGCAATCAGAGCTAATGTTACGGTGGTCGAATTGGGTCACATCTAGTTATGGCATCTGAGAGAGAGAGAGAGAGAGAGAGAGAGAGAGAGAGAGAGAGAGAGAGAGAGAGAGAGAGAGAGAGAGAGAGAGAGAGAGAGAGAGTGTGAGGGGAAAGGGGGAGGTGGAGGGAGGGGAGGGAAAAGGAGAGGTTGGGGAGGGGTAGAGGGAGGGAGAAACCAGAGCAAGTTTTGGCGAGGGAGGGAAAAGGAAAATAACCCACGAGACTTAAAATTTGGGGTCGGAAAGAATTAAAAGATAATAAAGATGAGTTGAGGGCAGCGGTGCGAGGGCGGCCCGACCTAACCCACCGCTGAATAATGGTCTCTGATTAATACATGCCCACCTTGCCTCAATCTCACAGGCTACATTCCACCACAAGTAATTCAACTTTTGTTCTGTTATCTTAAAGGCCCAGGCAGGGGAAGCCTCTGCATTCTTGAAGCATTAAATATTTTCATGCCATACCTTATCTTAAACTGATATTAAGTTCAGCAAAATATAGGAATGTTGGTTTATGCAATACATTTTTCCAATACAGAGGACTTGGAGAAGAGGCAGTGGAGCAGAATTACTGTTCGTGACTGTACGTACGAGTGGAAGAGTCGAGAGGTGGGAATGAAGAGCTGAAGCGGAAAATCAGATATATATATATATATATATATATATATATATATATATATATATATATATATATATATATATATATATATATATATATATATATATATATATATATATATATATATATATATATATATATATATATATATATATATATATGGTGCAGTTCATGCCGGAAACTCAATATTCCTGGAAAGATAATGGTGTTCTCTGATTTCTCTTGGTCCAGGGTTGAGAATTTTGCAGGGTGTCTTCAGTAAGGGTCCGCCGAAAACATAATTAATGCTAAACTGTCAGAGGGGAATTAAATAGTTATCAAAGCGTAAAATTTGGATTAAACTGTAAAATTTGCTGCTGAATGGAAAGAAAATATTCTTAATACAGTTCATATATATTGCCTTGGATTATATTAGTATTAATAATTATGATATTAGCCTGGAATACTGATATGTAACTGTTCCTTAAATTTTATTAACAGGTTTTGTGATATAAGAAATCGAAATCGTGTGCCTTGACGTGATGAAGAAAAATGGTAAGTAATAACATAATTTATCAAAGTGAGAAAGTACTGTAGGATGAAATCGTAAATGTCCGGTTGGCTGCCCATCTGTCCCAATTCTGATGACGAAAAGGAACGATAAACCGGTTGGTATTCGTTGAGTTTCTTCACGCTGTGTGATTAACTACGTAATTGGATCCCTTACATGGTACAAATGAATATAGAAAATAATATCTTTTTCCTGTTGTCATTTAACAATATGGGAATATGAATAATGGATTAAGGACCCTGTGATTGTGTATGATCATTTGAGTCTTCTGATTCCTCCTGACTATACGGGGAAACAAGCTCCTTCCATATAGATGGTGTTTCGTGGCATTATTTGAAGGACTCACTTTCCTCCAATTTTCTGACTACATCACAGGGTCCCTTAATGTCTTGACTTGGTAGGTACTATTGGCCACATACACTACAGTACATTGAGGGACACTGCAATGATTAAATTTGATGAATTTTGCTTCTGTAGTATTATAAAAACCATGAAATTCTAACTTATAAATGAATTTTTTTGTGGTATTGCCTTAGTTTCTAATAGAGAATATATTTTCAAACCTTGGAGATTATAAACCTGTTTATGATGTAGTTGTTGCCCATACCACATAAATTACCTAATCACAAAACGCACACAAATACACTTATAATAAACCCATTAGCCTCATTGCAAAAGAGCACTATCATTAAGTCAACTCCTGACATTCAAGTACCAAATTATTGTCCACTAAATAGAGTGACTTGCATTGCCAACAACAATAGCTTTAAGAATAGTGTAGCTGTGGATAATTACCTCCATGACACGATAACATGAGCTTATTTCCATCGGGCCATTAACTCTCACAGACTTGTCACTTAGAATCAGAATATTGTGGACAGGGGTTTCTTCGTAGGGTTATAATGGCCTCTATGGTATAACTGGGAGGATTTATATGTAATACAGATGACACCGGTTTAGTACGATGGTAGTGTTCTTGCCATTCCATGAGGTCGAGAATTAGTGAATTTTTCCTGGGTATAAAAGTTGTGGTAACACGTAATCCCTCATTGATTTCATTACTGTAGGGTGATTCTCATATTACAGACATAGTGCATCAGAACCAACACAGAGTAGAAAAAAATAAAACGTAAAACATCCATATAATTTTAATGCATTGAAGGCAACACCTGAGAGGGAGAAGCCATATGACCACATTAGCATAATCTCTAAAGACGGAAGGTACGACGACCTTCCCGTCCTTTGACCTCCAAGCTGATGGAGCGGAGAGCCAGTTTTTTTCAGACCGTGCTATGGAATATGTCGTAAATTTGTTTCGTTTTAAAATACGTTAGAAGAGAGCCAAGGCAGTCACGATCATCCTGTCCATCATAGAGAAGCTGAACGACTTATTAGTTGATGTTAGCAGTGAACTGAATCGGTTGGTTGTGAAGCTTTCCACTAGTGCACGGTCCACATAAATGTACACTCCCACGAAAAAATTCTTGGACTCTGTAACCACCCTGCATTATGAGAAATATGTATTAAGAATATGAAAACAACTCTCCTTGTGCTTAGCAGGCGATGGTCCTGATTAACCATGTTCTGGGTGCATGGGTGAGTTGGCATTGGTTTATATCTTATCAGACACACCAACCACTCGTTACAGTCTGCTCATTTGCACATTCATCGTGGCCTGAGGGTACAGAACTTTTTGGTGAGTGCTCAGTCACAATAAAAAATTAAATATTTCTGTTACTGTACAAGCTGCCTCAGGAATACATGTATAAAACAACCCTCTCATTGAATAATCCAATAATTATACACGTTTGCCTCCGAGACACAGGTTAGAAAAACATAAGGGTGGAGAAAAAACATTTTATGTGACCGTTTATAGAGTCTGCTATTTCCTTTCCTTTTGATTCTTGCTTAACCTTTTCACTTGTAGCTCACAATTCTCACCAGAGTTCTAGTGTGTGTGTGTGTGTGTGTGTGTGTGTGTGTTCAAGATATCAGTATAATATACAATGCACCATTCATTATTCTAGTAATCAGTTGTAACGTCCTCCTAGAATACATAACTGTCTATTCTTGAAATACACTTGGAAGATGATAATTTTGTTCCCTGTCTCAGGTGCCACCTACACCAAAACAACAACAACAGCAACAACAACGAGAACAAACCGAAAACACACAACAACAACACTAGCAAGAACAAAATGAAAACCAGCAGAAAAACAATACAGGAAAATACAACAAGGATTAACCAAGAGAGAGAGTAGCAAGTAAATGAACAAGAGTGAGAACAAGAGCAACGACTGCAGTGAGGTCAATGGTACTCGGCAAGAGAGATGGAATCCACACCGAGTTTCGTCTTCAGTTTTATGAACCCCAGGTATAGACAAGCTGAAGTTGGTGTGTGAATAACAAATGGCAGGCATCGGTGTATTTCAGTCACGCTTGTAAATAAACAAGGATGTACATTGCTTCCTCAGTAGCCATTGAAAGCACTGGGTTCGGTTGCTCCTCTGCATGACGATGGAGAAGCAAATTGATGGCTATTGACCACAAATATTAATTAGATTAGTAAGCCACCCTGGCTTGTAACTTATGCCTCATTGACGTGCAAAGCTTCGAGAGCAAGTGATAAATTTTCACTTAATTAGACATGGAAATTGTAACCCCTTAAAAATATGTGAAGGTATCTGACAGAAATAAACATCAATGACCTGAAAGCAAATGAAGGAGTGGGACCAACGGTAGACTGTATAGATAAAGATCATTACTAGCAGACTCATTAGAGTGAAGTAACCCCTCGAGACTCAGAGTAAAGTATAGTTTATTTTGTAAAGCAGAGTTTATCCGTAGAGTATATAAACGAAACACAATTTAAGGGAAAATCCTTATTGACAAAATAAACACAATGGACTTGTTGCCAGTAAAGGCACTTCTTGTGGGATGATACATGGCCAATAACAATAATTTTACTCAGGCTTGCCATTCATCATCATTAGCGAATACTTGTTATGAGCATTAGTATTATTAACACACAGCCTTCGTATGGACAGCCAATTGTCAACAGTCTTAGACCTAACCGAGCCTGCTGTAGCTACCATGTGAAGATAATATTCATTCATAAAAAATCCCTTCAAAAGTTATTCAAGTGAAACACCATCCAGGTTAAACCTTTTATACAGAGTGAGTGTATAGTGTATATTACAATGAAGTGTAATGTCAGCCTCACGCCCATTACAGTTGCCTTTGCTTTGTTCTACATTGAATGTTCACGATTGTGTTTATAATTGCTAGCAGGAGGCAGAGGCTGAGCTGTTGGTGGCTGGCTGGGCTGACATAGCTGATGGTAGGGCTGGAGATGTGGGTAGTGGCAAGGCTGGAGACATTGATAGCAGGACGCGTCTTGGTGGCAGAGCTGGCGATGTTAGTGACAGGGTTGAGGGCATTATACACAGGGCTGGAGATGGATGGTAAGTAGATGTAAGTAACCAGGGCTGGAAAAGTTGGTGGTATGATAAGGGATGTTGGTATCAGGTTTTAGGACTGTACTGGTATGACTGGGGACGTTGCATGGTGGCAGGTGTTGTGTTTCTTCCTGTGAGCATGTAAACCTTCCTTTCTCTTGCTGGGGGCTTACGTTACCCATTATCTTGTACCTAATGTTGTGTAATTGGATACTTGTGAGGTTGGGTAAGCATGCTTGAAGGGATGAAAGTGACCCTAAATGAGCTTACATACCTAGGAATTATAGAGCATTAAACAAGCAGGGATGGATAAACCTTAACACAGAATTAGCACTATGTACAGTACATTGTTGACTATAGCATTTAATGTACCTGAGATTTTTCTTTTGTTTTTTTTGCTGTTCCCGTCACCGAGTATTTTTTAGTGATAGCAGATGGGTACAAGCCACTGCAGGGAAAGGAGGCACTGTAAGGAAATCCGTACCCATGCTGGTTGTGAATACGTTTTGGATAAATGTATAATTATTAGTGTAGAAATGTGCAGCTGCAAGGGAAGTTTGTGCTATGTTTATAATACGTGTGAAGACTATTTATGTCATCGAGATACCTTGACTGAGTACCAACATGTGAGTTGCCTGTAAGAACGTACTGGAGAAACAACACACACTTGATTGTTCGCCTTGGTCAACTCCTAATTCGACTCAGAGGTCAGTGGAGTTATCAGTAGGGAGGTGCACAGGTAACCATCTAACTATGGACATGATTAATTTGAAGTCACAGCTTTATCTTTTCAAGTGTATTGATGAAAGCTTACAATAGCAGACGAATAGTTTGTTTTGTAACATATTGATCATATTTAATTGCACTGAAATGTGTAAGTATTTCGGCCTTAACACACCACACATCAGGATGAGAATTAAATTACACCCTACTCCTGCCACCGGGAGTCAGATGTAAAATCGCCTAAAGTTGAGCAAATCCCATTCAGCTTTACCAATGGTTTTAGGCAGAAGAAGGTTGTCTGATTAATTTAGTATAGCCTGGTCTAGTGTTTAGCTCCCTCGTCTCACAAATGCTGGTCGAGGGTTCTATTATAGAGGGCGATAACTTGCTCAAAGCAATATTATATTATTCTACTTCGCATAATTATTATTCTTTCAGCTCCTTGGGCCAGAGGGGCTTGTAGGTTGAGAGTAGATTCTTCTGTTCTTTGCTAGTTTATAATCATGAATATGAGTCTTCACGTTTAATAAGTTGAAGACTAATAATGCAGAATTTTAAATAATGAAAGGCAGGGGATGTGCCATAATGAAAGGCAGAGGATGTTCCATAATGAAAGGCAGAGGATGTGCCATAATATTCTGATAACAAGGAATGAAGGTGCAATTAATGGTCGATGTATCTTCGCTTCTTTATTTCCGAGTGCCACCGTGTGTGTAGATGTGAGACTTAAGAGAGTGTTGCTGCAGAAGTAGTTAGGTATACATTAACGTCTTGGGTGTGGCTGACTGGGCTATGGTTACACTGTAGGGTAAAATAGATCGGTCTTCATTAATGTCGATAGATTAATGTGTTGAGTATGAGGGCGTGTCTGATATATGTAGCCGTGAGAGGAATGTTATGTTGAGTATATTATGTATGTGAACGTGGGTGGGGAGCTTCGTTGAATATGTGGGCGTGGGCGGACTTGGGCTAAATATATGGGCGTGGTCAGCGAGTTATCAGTGTATTGAGTATGTGTGGGTGGGCGTGGAGCTGTATTTAACAAGTGGGCGTGGTCAGCGAGTTATCAGTATGTTGAGTATGTGTGCGTGGGCGTGGTCAGCGAGTTATCAGTGTGTTGAGTTTATGTGCGTGGGCGTGGAGCTGTATTTAACAAGTGGGCGTGGTCAGCGAGTTAACAGTATGTTGAGTTTATGTGCGTGGGTGTGGAGCTGTATTTAACAAGTGGGCGTGGTCAACGAGTTATCAGTGTGTGTGTTGACTATGTGTGCGTGGGTGGGGAGCTATGTTGAACACCTGGACGTGGGCGGTGAGTTGTGTTTAACATGTAGGTATGGGCGGGTATTAAGATTAAGGCTGACCAGTGTTGCAGGTGGTGGTGGTGGTGGTGGTGTTGTTGTTAGCCGCCCACTCCCACGGCCTTCCCATCTGTCTTCAGCACGGCCCGACTCCCACCGGGGGGTCTGGGGTCAACGGGCGAAGGAAGGGGGCGTCTGGAGGTTGTTGGTATAGCTGGCCACACATATTCGAGGCATGAACACATATTTAAGTTATGGATTATCACCAGTTATTCTTTACTTTACGTTCAACTGGCCACACAAATTCGAGGTGTGGACACATTTATAAGCTCTGTATTGTCACCTGTTATTCTTTACGTTCTGGTAATAATGCATCTACAGTTTGTCAATTAATCCAGGCACATTTTCATATACTAGGCTATACTGTACTGTACATACCGTTAATCATTGTACAGTAGTTACATGTAATCATTGTTATCACTGAACTTAACCTCCATGGAATGATAAGTGTGAAATTCGAGCATGTGTTTCTTTTAGTTGCATTTTATTATGTGGTCAACATATAATGGTTGTTGTATAATTATCGCTAAGATGAATATTCAGGGTGTATCACGACGTATAGCAATAACTTACACCAGAGATATATAATTTTATTTAGAGTATTGTCATATAATTATGTGTTAGGGTTATCTTTGTATATTGTCATGTCCTAGATTTGGGGTATTTCGTATGTTTCACTTGCCAGCCAGTTCGAAGAGCACTTCAGTATTTGCATTATATGTATATATTTTATTATTAAACTTTCTTTTGATTAACCAGTGATATGGTTACTTTAAGTATTTGGATGCTAAGCTGATGTAACATGGGTTTCATACATTACATTTAGGGCACTTATAATGAAGTTCCCTTCCTAGCCAATCCCAGTCAACCTCGGCTCTTGTACAGCCAATCCCTGACCAGTGGGAGTTTTCTTAAACTGGAGAATTTTACATGAGAGTCAGTCACTCCTCACCCTTCATCAACACTAAACCTTTGTGAAACACTGTGGATGTTACTGCTGCTAGTCGGGTGTCTGCTTGTACTTGCTGTGTTCCTGCATACTTAAGTATCTTTTGCTGTGTTCCTGCATACTTAAGTATCTTTAGTGATTTCTCTTCTCATTGATCAGTATCTTTATTCGGAGTGCGTACTTCATATATACTGTGTCCTTATACTTAGCTTAGGCTTACTTTAATCAGTATTTTACTTTTACGTGTGTACTTGTATTATACTGCATCCATATACCTTATCCTAGTTTTGGTATCTTTAGTAATGTACCCATGACTAGGGTAGTGATTAAAGTGACTCATTAACAGTAACCATTGGTAATCGCAAGGTGAATTGGTCTTGCATACTAAGTGTTGTTGTATCTTATGTTTGTTAATTATATTAATAATATTACCAAACTCTTTACTTCATCCTATCATAGGTCAATTATATCCCATAAATAGTATAATCTATTTGTACTATTTTTGCTTACATACCTGGTTTTGGGGTGAGTTTCCTATCAGTGAACCTAACTTGCCCTTATCCAATACCTTTGAATGACCTAAGTTCTACTATGGGAACCACCCTAGGACTGGATATGTAACGGTATATTTTGTTATATAAAAGTATGCTGTGTGTGATCTCAGTACAGTACACTGCATACTGATGAAAAAGGTTGTAACTTGTTGACAAATGGTGGGACGGGAGGCTGGGAACTTCGGTAGGCAGGCAGGAGACAAGTAGCCTAATGGATTATCGGAGCAAAAATTCCCAAGTTCTTTCGTTTTAATAAGTTTTATCACAATTGCAATGCGTTTGTGATGTTTAATACCGTACAGGGAAACATATTTTTAATACAGAATGATTGTCATGCCCTTATAAAAAAGATATACAACGAAATATGATTAAAATCTCTTGGACATTAGGTAAACTTGACCCAACACAATGCTACCTGCAAAAGTCAACATTTCCCTATGCTTCCTCGATTTTTTTCTTATGCAGGCCTGGCATTATCCTTCTGTATTAAAAATATGATTCCATGTATGTTATAGAACATCATAAAAACATTGCAATTGTGATGAAACGTATCAAGATTAAATGACTTGGGCCTCTTTGCTCCGATTATTCATTAGGCTATATCACCCGGCATACTTACCTCTTCTTCCTCTCAACAGTGTAGTCGTAATATTACAGTAAAAATAATAACAGTAATATACGACTAGTTGTTATAGAATCAATTAAACTATATAAATTTTCTTAAGACTCGTTTGTGTGTTTAGGATATGATATTTTGATGTAAAGTATAAGTTACTAATATTCGTACTCGTCTCCCGCCTCCCTTCCGAAGCTCCCAACCTCCCACCACACCATTCGTCAACAAGTTACAACCTTTTTCATCAATATCCAGTGTCATGTACTGAGATCACACACAGCATATTTTATAAAACAAAATAATTATACTCTAAATGAAATGATATATCTCTGGTGTAAGTTATTGCTATACGTCGCGATACACCCTATAATATTATGTGTACAGTGACGAACAGATGGAGGAGAGACACTGCTTACATGTGATTACTGCCCTCAAAAACAATGTTATTTGTTAGCGGTAAGTTCCTTCATCACACCTGTCTGTAAAGGTTTTATAATATAATAAGTGTTTATGTCCTGGAAGTGAAATGAAAGCTCTTTTAAGGTAACTCTGAACGGCCTTTGGTTAATCAGTTGTCTACGTTTGGCCTTATAGTATGTATTGTCAAAGTATGGATTGTCAACTATGAAGAATTGTAAATCGCTATATATAAATCCCTCAGGTGCAAGTGTCCATCCAGGTTTTATGTACACCTTCCTTCCAGTGGGTTTGCATTATGTGAGTTGGATGAATATTTCAATACACAATAAGATGTCAGGAGAACATATTATTATGATTTTTTTTCCTGCAGCCAAAATTGCACTAACTGCCTGGGCATTGTAATCGTCTACTCATAAGCATCTCTTAGAACATGGATATATATTTTCCAAAAGCTTAATTACCGAGTGTAGCATGCTGGCAGAAGAAGAGTCTTTGCACTAATCTTCATGTCGGGATATTTCTTTTGAGTAACGGTGATTTGTTTTTTCTTCTTTTCCTGCTTATCATTTTCTCTTCGGTCAAGGGAGAAATAAACATTTTCACGATCTGAGGTGAGATGTACAAAAGAAGGAAAGAGATAAAGCAATAGTCAGAAACCTGCATGGAGAGAGATGGGAACAGGGAGAGAAACGGTGGAAGGAAAGGGGAGAGAAACGGTGGAAGGAAAGGGGAGAGAAACGGTGGAAGGAAAGGGGAGAGAAACGGTGGAAGGAAAGGGGAGAGAAACGGTGGAAGGAAAGGGGAGAGAAACGGTGGAAGGGAAGGGGAGAGAAACGGTACAAGGGAAGGGGAGAGAAACGGTATAAGGGAAGGGGAGAGAAATACAAGATACTGCATGGGGAAGAGAAATGAGTGAGTGAAGGGAAGGATTGAGGAAAGGGTGAAAAGGGTAAATAAAGTAAGGGCAAGAGGGAGATGGGGAGAAAAAGTGAGAAAATGGGGGAAAAAGCGGAAAAGAAGAGGAAGGGGTAGGGGGGAAGGAGAAAACAAAGGGGAAGGAGGGGAAGGAATAGAGAGAGGAAAGAGGAGAACAATGTGAATCTGTGATATATTAAGTCAACAGAATTATCCACATATCTTTATATATACTGATGAGACAAAGTGATGGATGTGAAAAGAGAGAGAGAGAGAGTGTACATAATTATCTTTAATGTACAGAAGAGGTTTTAGGACCGTGACGGGAGTAGTCTTAGCAATGATACCACTCCAAAAATACCACTCCATATTCACATACATGTAATTCAAGGCTGGCACTGATCCATATAGCTGGCTTGAAGTGGAAGACCGAAGGTAAACCCAGCCTGGTGTTCGATATAAAATTATTACCTGTCTTTAATACTAGTAACTGTTAATATTTGTTTTGTTATATCTATCGTGATGGAGTAGTTCGTAGACTGCCATTTAAGCCCACCAAATTGTATGTCATGATGATACGAAAACGTAAAAATGTGGAGTCATATTATAAGGGATACATTCCAGGTTAAATAGTCGTTGTTAGAAAATGTACCAAACTACTTCATTGGTGGTGTACTGATCCTTCAAACAGGGTTATTGAGATGGGTAATGAGATGTTTGTGGTCATGTGCGTGTGTGTGATCACGCCTCCCCATTACTTACCATCCTTACTCTTCCATCAGCTAACCCTCTTATGTTTTGATATCATCTGCTTCTGTTGACAGGTGCATGTACAGCATTAATGCCGATAAATTTGTATTCTTCGAGTAAAAACATTGTTCACCTAATCATATTAACGAATATTGTATACTACTAGACTTAGGTACTTCTATTATCCCTCACTAAATTTAAGTTTTGCTATAATATTTTTTTTCGATTTCTTCTGTGTTCTGATATTTATGTAAGAATTTAAACACTAGAATACTAATTTTCAAAACCTTGTTCCAAGCCATGAAAATGAAAATAGTGATATTCTGTGAGTACTAATATGTAACGATTCTTCTCATTCGCTGTATGCTATGCCGAGTCAAGGTGTAGAAGGTATGAGTGAAAAGAAATATATATATACATGAACACCTACAATGTCTTGGGTTTTTATTAGGCGTGGAAACGTGTTGCTTTCTGGTTGAAGTCAGAGGATTTTGACTTGAATTTATAATGAGCTTTCGCGCCAACTTCTCTCACCCCAGCAACACGCTAAGCTGAGTCACAAGCTCATTTGAAGCTTTTCTAGTGTTTCTTACTGTACGGTTGGACACAGGAATTCTTACACAGACTATAATTATGGAAAGAGAGATCATTATCGTGGAAGTACTGCAGTAAATGATCTACCAAGTGACTAGGTAATTGCAAAACAACAAACCTAATAATAATGTTGTATTGCAGTTACATAGTGTTACATTTGCTATATGTTGTAAACCCTCAAAAACATGGTGTGTGCCAATTCTTGTGGCCAGTAGTACCTTCAGCACCTACGGCTATATCCAGACTCAATTATCCCCGATTCTTAGTAGTTTTTTCCTCTTTCCCTTACCACGGCAGGACGTGAAGTGGGCGGAACTGAGGGAGGCTGGTGATGAGAGGCGTCGTGAGGGAAGACAATGTAAGTACCAGGAGGAGGGGCAGAAGCACAGAGTAATTTCAATCTATTTTTAGATGAAGTTTCTTTGAGTACAGTTGTATCACAGCAATGATTTTCTTCATTTTACCTCGAGATGAGAAGTCAAAATAATAATAATATTCTAGTCTTATGAGTTTCTAAAAATGCAATGAAGATAAAAACAACCATTTCACAGTGGATGCAAGCCTTAACAAGACTTGGGACTATCTGGCTACGGGTTGCATGTTTGGCTGTTTGATTGCCTGTTCTCCTCCTGCCTTATCCACGAGGACACACACCACCATTATAACCCAGGGTACAGAGACTCTGGGGAATATAAGGTTGTGCATACACTTCATCATGTTGGACTATCGGTGAGGGATGCGTCTCATGAGCAATATACAGGGCGTCGTAACTTGTCGTGGTGGGGGATGTTTTTTGTCTGATGACGGTAATAATGACAAGAATTATTCTAAGGCTCTCGAGAGTAATGATGGGGTTGGCGGGGGAGGGGAAATGATCGCCAGGCAGCCGCGGCAAGTGGTGGTGGTGGTGGTGGGTCCCGTCGGTGCTCTGCCTGGCTAACACACACTCAAAGGGGGAGGAAGGGACGGGCGGAGTCTGATTATGTTTACCGGAATTGTCTGCTGCTCCTGTGGTTGGATTTAAGGTTTGATCTCTGGCTTGTGAGTGTGAGGAGATTGGACCCCGAGTACTTTTTAAGGTGAGTGATGGGGGTTGGTGTGGTGATGTGTATTCTGTGGAAGGGTTAGGTGTCTAAGGAAGCAGCATTTTGATTAGGATTCAATTTCGTTTGGAATAATTACTGACACGTAAGTTTGTTTGGAAGTTTCAAAATCAGCGTGAATGTACTGTCACGAGCACTAATAAGTATACAGCTTTGGTTGAAGCTTTGACTAGTACAATTCACCAACGAAGTAATTCCAATGGAGATTGAGTCCTGCTCGGGACACTGTAAATATCTTTCACTGTTGCCACAGGTTACCACCCATGTGAGCAGGGGGTGGGGGGTTGAGTCGGCTGTCTGAGACTTTCCTGTTAAAGCAGCCATAGCCGAAGCTGGGTGGTGAGGTCTCTGGGCCACTCATTATCTGTGATGTGTGCTATAGTTGTTCCATACATACACTGTCCCATTGACTGCCACTCATTGGTGGCCTTTAACTATTCCAAGCAACAGGCCAACAATAATTTTATTAATCTGGTCCTGTTTCATGTCTTACTGTGGAGGAATCAAGGAGCTATAATGTGCCAAGAGGAGATTACCCAACCTTATTGCACGATAAGTAACTCGCTTACCTAATAACAGTAATTAATTGTTTACTATGGGTCTTTCACACAGCTCAAGGGGAGATTCCCGTGTTGGTAAATTGGAAGGTCTCTGATTCCTTCAAACTATTCCAGGAAACAGACGCCCACAATGGTACTAATAGGGGATCTGTTTCGTGGCATAGTTTGGAGGAATCACAGACCTTCCAATTCACCAACAAGAGATTCTCCCCTTAAAGTGAAGCTGGATATAAATTTGAATCTGTGTATGAAGCAGTTTCTTTAATTTGTAGTACGCATTATTTGTGTTACTTGTACAGTCGGCAAAAAAAGTATTGGAACCACCCTTACATTTAAATTAACTATAATTATCCATATGGGCGTTCCAATACTTATGTTGCCGGCTGTACATTCTGAGTAAGCATGACGTCTCCTTAAGGGGGTAATCAATACATATTTGGTACATTAGAGAGCCTTGATTCCTCCAAAATAAGCCGGGAAACACGACAAGATGAACAATGATAACGGTGACTTGTTGCCTGGAATAAATTAGAGATATCAGTTGCTCCAGATATACCAACAGTTTATACTAGCCCCTTAAGGTGGTAATTCTTTTTTGGTACATTGGAGTGACATGATTCCTCCCAAGTATGCCAGGAAACGGGACCAAATGAACAAAAATAATGGTGTTCTGTTGCTTGGAATAGTTTGGAGGATTCAGTTGCTCCAGATTTACCAACACAAAACTTCCCCCTTAAGGATATATTACGACTTTCTAAATGTTTCTCGTATTTGCACACACAACCTAATCGTAATTATATATATACTAATTTCTAGCCCAAGGTATTCATTCTCATTATCCAGTTAGGGAACAACTCTAAGCCTCGACTCACTAGTGATCTTTAAGCTCTGATAACATCCTAGTTCTGAATTCGTAATGATGAAAGCAACTGCAATTACGCGCAAGTCGTGACGTGCACGCCCGCTGTGTGTGTGTGTGTGTCCTTGTGTGTGTGTGTCCTTGTATGTGTGTGTGTCCTTGTATGTGTGTATTAGAGATTCCTATGTTCAAAATAGACATACTAATATTAATTTGTTAATATTATTCATATGACTACATTAGTATGTATAACTTGACGAGATAGTATCATAGAAATCTATTGTTAGGCGTGTCTACATTAACTATAACACCACACGAAATTTGACTACTGGGGTGAATCTCTTCCACTGAATTGATTAGAGGTATTACTACTGACCAAATACACATCACATGTCTCCTATTACATACACTCACATTAATTACCTCACACAAACATGGAATAAAATCTACACTAAAGAAACAATACAGTCCCACACACAGTCTCTTCCTTCCTTCACACACACATTCACAAACGGACCAAACTCAACTCTGAACCATTCTTTCTTCCAACGCGGGGCTGATGTTTACCCCACTCTCATATCGTCAACATTAAAGCAACGCCATTCCTTTTACAACCCACTGAAGGTGCCTGCCTCACTCGTGCGCCTCCTTATACCAACATAGAGAATTCCTTGACAAAAGTTTCGTGTGTTGCTGCCGGGTGTGTAACAATAGTCGGCCGAGGAGTACAATGTTTGGCAACGATTCTGAATGCACGTTTCTGCTTTGGGTCTGAGGAATGGCGTCCTTTGTTACTTGGTTATTTAGCCTCTCGTATTGTATTTTCATCCTTTTAAATGTTTCTGAGTTTAGCACTTTGAAGCAAACTATATATATATTTATGGTAAATTATGATTATTGACAATGTTCGGACAAAAATTTATCCATTCGAGGTAATATTGGTGAGACTTGATGATAATGATATCCACCAGTTATTATACTCTCTGTGTGAATAATTACTACAAGGATGGCGTGCTCTAAAGACGTTGTGTTGGTGGGTACAGGCAGATTACGGATCGTGCAGCGCCTATATGTCTGTGCCTCTGCATTTTTACACATTTTTCTTTCAAGAGTCAGCCGTCAGTTGTATGTGGCTAAGAAATGTATTTTTTCACTATCATATCTCCTGAGAATACGTATCCTTACAATGTTGAAATTATTCCTGGCTCACGGTGTCAGATTTTGGGTGGGTTCCTTCATGGCATTCAATTTTCCATCACCACGTCCCAGCAACCTTCTTAGAATAGGAACCCATTTCCGTAGAGTTTTCTCCTTCCTTCTAATCATATGAACGAACACGCACACTAATCTGTAATCAGTAGAACATCTTCCATCTATTAATAGAGACTGTTTTAATCGCAGGAAGCCTTCCCTCTTGTAATTGTCACACGTGGCTTGCAGTATGGCCAATTGCAGCAAAGATTTTTCTTTCAATTGCAATAAACCAACGATGCACAAAATAATAAATAAGAGCCAACAAATTATTATTCTACCAACTAAGACTATAGTATGCCATGCAACTCTCCTAAAGATACACGATAATCTTACCTTACCCCATATGGCTGAGGAGGAGGAGGAGCATCTCAACCTCATTACCTTGTGGATGCTGGACGAGAAGAGTACTGCTGTAGTGTCCCCCGGTGCCTCAAACGACCCACAATGTTCTTATACACTGAGAACTGAAGGGACTCGCACCACACATCCCTTGTTCACCCTAACCTGAAAGCAACCGACAGTACAAGAATCAAACAAGAAGACATTAAATTTTATTATATCTTAAGACCCTTTACATCTTTGACCCCGATTCATTAATGCTAAGTGCACACAGTCTCGTCTGCAAACAGCTTTCACATTCAGAGAGGGCATACACACTGTACATAGCAACTGGTATACATCCAACCAAAGTGACTCTGAACCAGACCACGCCGCCGTCGCTGGTGCTATAGGGACAAGCAGAACAACAACAACACAACATGCAAACGGTTTCCAATCCAACTTATTTGTTTAGCATAATCCCTACTGAATGATATTAGTGGCCGGTCACCATAAGGGGTCTCTGCTCCTTGCCATAAGAGATATTATCACCGTTACCATCTATACTCACCGTACCAGCCCGGCTCCCTCGGTCACCCACCTATCGCCACGCTGCCATCCATCCCCTCTTGGTTCCAGCCATGTCTTCATCTCTCCTGTGTGTCGTCCATGTTTATTTTTGTGTCCACTCTGGCGCCGATCATGTTTTTCCTCTCCACTTTGGTATCAGTTATGTTTTCCTCTTCACTTTGGCTCCAGTCATGTGTTGTTGTTGTTTTTTTTCTCTCTCTTCACGTTTGCATAGGTCATGTTTTTTTTCTCTTCACGTTTGCATCGGTCATGTTTTTTTTCTCTTCACGTTTGCATCGGTCATGTTTTTTTTCTCTTCACGTTTGCATCGGTCATGTTTTTTTTCTCTTCACGTTTGCATCGGTCATGTTTTTTTTCTCTTCACGTTTGCATCGGTCATGTTTTTTTTCTCCACGTTTGCATCGGTCATGTTTTTTTTCTCTTCACGTTTGCATCGGTCATGTTTTTTTTCTCTTCACGTTTGCATCAGTCATGTTTTTTTTCTCCACGTTTGCATCAGTCATGTTTTTTTTCTCCACGTTGGTATCAGTCATGTTTTTTTTTTTTATTCACGTTGGTATCAGTCATGTTTTTTTCTTCTTTACGTTTGCATCAGTCATGAGTTTTTTTGTTTTTCTTCACGTTGGCATCAGTCATGTTTTTTTTTCTTCTTCACGTTGACATCAGGGTTGTTTTCCTGTTCCCATTAACTTAAGGCAAGTCTTCATCTTTCCTTTAATTACGGGTATATCTTCAGGTCCCCGCTGGCTCTATGTATACTCATGTGTTCATACGGAACTAATTTGTTGTCATTCTTAATGAACATTTTACTTTTCATACATTTTCGAAAGTATGAGTTCAGAGCTAAAATTATACAATGCTATCTTAAAGTATTTGTGCACAGTATTAGTAACAGCCTCTTCCGCTACACGTGTGGCCTATAAGTAGTAGTTTTGATCATCAGTGTCCTTCCTACAGACAGTCCTTAGGTGCCTTGTGAGTGCAGTGTGTCTTGCTATAGTTATAAAAGGCTTTCTTATTGTGGTATTTTGGTGCGCTTCTCAAACCCTACGAAGCAAAATGTTTATTATATAATCAGGAACTGGTTTCTAATACTGAAATGTCTGGGATTTATATTGCAAACTCCCTTGTACTGTACAGTCACGGTCAATAGTCCTGCAACACCTTCCTATGAGATGGCTTCGAAAAATTATCCGAAACTATAGCTGTTGGTCTGTGCAATATTGGATCATAATATTCACTCAATTGGCTCGCTTTTATTCACTAGGTTGCAGGACTTTTGACCATGATTGTATAAGTGAGCACGACGTCTGCTCGAAAACTTGGTCTGAACCCTCGTACAATGAACCCTCCATAACTCCTAGTGACGTCATCGTGGGGGTGGGCAGGGGATGAGTTGCCAAAAAGACTGAAGCAGTTAAAAGTGAAAATTTAACCACATTTACGTTCACTTTTTCACTGACACTTGAGGGATTATAGTAAAACAGGTCATAAAACCATTCCGAGGAGCGCAGCAACACAGGGAACAGCCGAACAGGTTTAGGAACTGCCACTTGGAAATCGAGAAAGTTTTCTTAGTAGTACAACCTGACAGACATGCAGCGGAATCATGCAGTATATTCATATTTTTTAATCTAAAGCCCTCTTCAGTCAGGACGGGTGCCACAGTATAGGAATACATTGTGTAATACACGTGAAGCAATCCAATAACAGGTATTGTGCTATGTGAAAATGCAGTGTAAGTAATTTTGACCAGTTTGTAATTCCTCTCCATCATTCGAATCTGCTTAGAAAACTCATGTGATGCAAGAGGTGATTAGATATACCAGATACCTCTAGAAGTGCTTAGTGTATAGTGAACGTAACCATATACTGTATTTCCAGACATTATAGAATACTTGTATTAATAACTGTATTGCCGACGATGGATTTTTTTTTTTATTGAATCAGAAAGAATGAAGGAAAAACAATAACTATGAAAACAAAGTCCATGTGCATAGCTATTGAATTCCTTCATTCATATAATATCTGTAACAGTTTGATTTATAGAAATGACTGAGGATTAAAAACTGGTGGAAAACAGTTTTGAGGAAGTGCATTCCATAACGATATGGGAATAAATGATTTCTGAAAAGCAGTAGTTCTACATTGGGGAGGAGAGATTGCAAAGTGATGGGCTCTAGCAGCTGACCTGGTACCACGGGGAAAGATGCCATGAGGTGGCACCATTAGGGCAAGCTCATTCCAACATTTACCGTGATAATATCTATCTATAAAATAAGGCAAGGGATGCAACATTTCTTCGAATGTGTAAGGGAGAGAATTCATTTGTGATTAGAGGGTTATTGGTAATTTGTACAGCTATATTTTGAATTTTATCTAATTGCCTATTTGCCACCTCCCCACATCCACTCCATAGTGGTGAGCAGTAAGTTTGTCACTATCATAACTGTAATATATCATGCAATTTTTTTTTTTTTTTTTTTTACATGCTGACTTATAATTAATAGAATGCATGCGCAAGAATATAAAGTTGCACAATAGTTCATTTACTTCATGTACTACAAAATCAATATACATAATATTTGCAGGCGCGAACTTATTTTGCTTACTGTACTTTGAAAACACATTTCTTTATTTACCTTAGATATTCAGTGCCAACAACAGATATTTCTATGAAGAGGTAACAAGACAAATATTGACAATGATGCCTCGGTAGGCTGGCACGGGTCGAGGTAATTATTCAAATGTACAGTACTTGTAGAAAGGCACTGTAATAGGCATGTAGAGAACATTGTATGTATCCTCCTCTTAAAAGGTTAAACCTACATTCTGCCCACTCAGAGAGTTAGGCGTGCCTATGTGATGGTGGAGGGAGAGGTAGAGGGAGGAGGAGAGGATGGATGACAAAAGGTGTAGGAGTGGCGTGGGTGGTGATGCTTGGTAAACAATAGTTGTGTTGGGCCATGATGGGGGTGGTGGTGGGTGGGTGGTCGAGATGGTCCTCTGTCGTGATCCTTGCTTTAGGCGCATTGAAAGCTCTGCTGGATACTACTGAACTCTCTCTCTCTCTCTCTGATACTGCCAACTTGGATGATGAATTCGTAAGAGATGTTTGTGTGACAAGCTTGAGATCTGCGGATATATTTTCTTGTACCAAGCTTTGGGGACGTTGGGTGCTAGCATTATTGGTAGGAGGTATCTTGGTGAATGGACGGGGCAAGGTGTCGCAGAGCGATGGACTTTGAAGCTGGGGTGAGCGAGTGCGACTAGACTAGACTATGTGCGTGGCAGCAAGTTGGCAACCTCAGCAGCGGGGAGCGGGTCGGCTGGCAGCTTCAGTCGGTGATAGTTTGTGGTAGGGAGAACTCGTTGCCCGCTCCTCTGTGTTCTTTATCTCTTTTGAGGCCCCTTCTGAGAGGCTCCTTCTCCCTTCTGGACGCGGATTGACTCTTCTCGTATCCACCAAAACGAGGCAAACTGGATTATACCACCAAACCCCATCCGCCGAGTACGGTAAGTAAACAAACCGCCTGGTGGTCACATGCCCCCCTCTCCTCTCTTATTCTTGCATTGGCTGCGCAAACAATCATATAAGCGTAGTGACAACATTATATTTACATGCCTTGCGCTAATACAGTTCTTCTCAATATGTTGTGAAACTCAGACTACCTTCCTACGCAATAATATGTTGAGGATATTCACGTCAAGCGGAATATTGCAATTGCAATGCATGGCGCTGCACCTGTGTGTGTACTCCTTATTTGTCATCCTGCGTTTGGTCGACAAAGATTCCTGCATTTTCCACTAAGTGTATGAAGGAGTTTGAAGCAAGGTCACGTTGTGTGACCTCGCATGCAATATTGATCTCGGTGAGGTTACGTATTGTGCGCAGCGAGTGAGGTAAGCAGTTTTGTTTAAGTGAAAAGGTTATAGTTGAACAATACGGTTGAACACTGGAGAACCAAAATGTATGTAGGTGTTTTGTGAAAATGTTGATGCAGCGTTGAGGGTGTGTTGTGTATCTGAAAGTTTCACAAAGCTGATGATAATATGACAAATAAAGGAGGGCGTCTAGGTTCCATTACCGGTTTCGGTGCGTCATATGCCTTGCGGGATCAGACTATTGTCTCAATTCTGTAGATAAAAAGAGGTGCAACAGGAGCGTGGGGGCGTGTGGGGAGGCGGACAGTGACAGGTGTGTGGTATGTGTGTGGTGTGAGCGACAGGTGACCCGCACGTGTGAGTGGCCGGGTCAGGTGTGTGTGTGTGTGTGTGTGTGTGGCGTGGAGGCTGGGTACAGGGGTCACTTGCATCTCGCCTCGCAACCTCGCCGATTATGGTCCCCTTACCTCTGCCCCCCTTACCTTTCTCCCTTACCTCTCTCCCAATACCCACCTCATCTCTGATCCGGCATACTCACCCTTTAGCCTAAAAATTGACCACTACTCCCTTCCCCTCTTTACAAACACCAAACTAGCCTAACCCCTTATTCTCTCCTCCGCCCTTTATTCCTCACCTTAGTCGCTCCTCTCCTTCTCTCTTCCCTCTGCGATTCCTCCCTTTATGCCACCTATTTCCTCAAGGTGCACAAGTGTTACGTACTGTTATCGTCTTGTGTCTAGTTGGTGTGAGTTCAAGGTTTGGGACTGTACATAAATAGGATGGTGAGGTTGTACATAAATAGGATGGTGAGGTGTATCTCCCTCGTGTACACCAAAGTACAAACCGATTAACCTACATGGCATATCTTGCTTGGCTCGGATATATTTTTTTTTTGTTTGTTTAATCAGTACCACTTCCACTCATATCAAACCTTGTCTCTTTCAACTCCCTCCTTCATTCATCACTCCTCCCTTCTCTCCTTCCTCTCTCACCTGTCACCTCCACCCTCTTTGTTTTTTTTTAAGTTTTTTTTTTCTCTCTCTGTCTCTCCCCTTGCAAGCCTCATAATGCATCCGCCTTCTCCTCCCTCCTGTCTTCCTCGTACATCATCCCCAATTTCTCCTTCCTGTCCTCCCTCACGCCTTACCCCCTACTGGGCTACGTCAACTTCCACCACCATTGTATGTACTCGTCCCTCTCTCTCTTATTACCGCAACTCTTCTTCAAACTTTATCCCTCCTCCCACTCACACACCTCCCCCTCCCCCCTCACGTATCTCCCCTTTCCCCTGCCCCGCATTCTTAGGCATTGTTGTCTCTGATGCACCCTTCTCTCTCCCTCACCCTTCTTCTCTTTCCCTCACACATCACGCACTCTTCTGCCTTCTAACATTCTGCATTCCCTCATTCATCACTCTTCCTTTCCCCGTCCCTCACTCGCCCTCTCTGTTTTACCCCTCGCACACCCTCCGTTCATCACCCCCCAACTCTACCCCTCAACCCCCCCTCACACTCCCCGCGAGACCTACTGTATGTGCGTGGGCTGGACGGTGTGGCCACAATGCAGTGAGCCTGAGCCACCCCGGGCCTCCTCATCTCAGCTTGGCCGGACCCTGGAGCTCCCTCAGTCTCTTGTTTCAGACCCACCTTAGCATTTTATGGCCCCCTGGCTGGAATTTCATGCTGCCTCGCCACACGCTCATTAAGATTAATGTGGTGTTATTTTTCTCAAGAATATCTAGTATTTGCATCGTTTGTTACACCACAAGCCCAGTTTTAATGATCAGTCCCTGTCTTTTTTTTCTTTAGTGAAGATAGATTTATGTCCATTGACTGCACCTGCTTCATTAAGCGAGAATTTTAATAAAAAAAAAAGACTTGTTTTGATGACGTAAGGTTTTGCTGTTCCCTCGTCCTCCCATTTGGTCCAAACAACGAATTCATCTCGTCTAGTTATTTTGCTTACACACACACACACACACACACACACGTTCTCGCGCGTACACACTCACACATTCGCGCGCACACACGCACGGACACACACACAACTATTTATATATATATATATAATATGTGTTTAATTTTATTTCTCCAGCTCCTTACGGCCAGTTTCTATTCAGGTCGCGACACTGACATTTAGTTGTCTGTGGCTGCATCAGACTTTAATCGGCACCCTATAATTGGCCTTCATCTCTGCACCCATGATTAGAAGCAGACTGCCAGCTACTGAGCCGATCAGATCATTAGGGCAGCAGAGCGGGTGTTGATTGTGTTTTAGATTTGTTTGTCTGTCCTTCCTCTTCCCCTACATCCCTCTCATCCTTTCCCTATTTTGCCTTCTCCCTCGTACTGATCTGTCCTCCCTTCTTATCTGCTCTTTCCAGTCTCCCATACTTCGATCTAGCCTTTGCGACACTAGTCCTTCCCAGTCGCCTGTACTGTACATACGTGTGTCTTAAGGTCTGTGTCTCCAGGGAGTCTACAGGTTACGGGAAAGCTAGATAGTAGACAATTATTACGCCTTAATTTCTTCCATGATATATTTACTTGGTGATCGTTACGGTACGGTACAACAAATCCACATCCCTGTAAATGTAGTACAGTGTTGGAGGTCAGTCGCCCCTTCTTCTCTCCAGTCCCTGTCCTCGCCGAACCCTTCCTCACCTGTTTCATCATCATCATCTGTCTCCCATTCTTTTGTCTTCCTTCGTCCCTTTCGTTTTAGCATTTATAATCTGTCTCCCGCGCATGTTTCCTTCTTCTCGGTCCCCCCTCCACCCATTCTCCTTTACCCCTTACCTTCCCTGTCCCCTTCCCTCCTGAAGACCCTCCCTCCCCCTCTGTTCCCACCTCTACAAATGTTCCCTCAGAGATCCCATGATGCTTCCCTCACCCCCATCCCATCCAACCTGTCCTGCACCTCCTCCCCACCCCACCCCACTCCTTGCCATGCCAGTCTACCTGCATTACCAGTTTGCCCACGTTTTATGATTCCCAGGACTAGGCTAAACCTGCCCGAATAATCTTTGCGGTAGCTTCTCCAGTCTTGTTCTCGCCTCTTGCTATACGGTTCCTGCCTTGGGTCATCCCTCACAGTCGGCATCACATACACCATTTCACCAGATATTTTCACGTCTATTCCACTTCAAGCTTACAACTTCTATTTCTTACACTTACCTTGTCTGGTGTAGTCCTTCCTTTCCCATTTCCTCGTTCTATTTTCACCTTTTGCTCGTTTCTAAGCATTTGGCAGTTCTAATCATGGGAGAACCTGTTCATGTTTTTACCTCAATTAGCTGTTTAATGTTTGGATGTGGAAGGGACTCTGTGATGTAGTCAGAAAATTGGAAGTAAATGAGTCCTAATATTGCCACGAAACACCAACTATAGAGAAGGAACTTGTTTCGTGGCATAGTCAAGAGGAATCGGAAGCCTCCAATACACATACACGATCACAGGATCCTTAAGTATTCTAATTCTTGAGTTGAGGTTCATTTATATTGTAACCTCAAGCTATTTTCCATCGGACTAGGCTATTCTCCTCTCCTCCTAGTTTTATTGTCTTCACCCGTCAGTCTTTATATCATCTCTGCATTTAGTCATCACCCCTAAGTTCTTACCTGCAAATCCTGTCAACCTGTAATATCTCGCCTGTTAATTATTCTTAAGCGGGTGTTGCCCACCAAATGTACGGTAATGTGGGCAGTACATTAAGTGTTTTAGCACCCCTTCGAACCCGAGCCACTCTCTTTTAGTTCTTCAACTGCCCCTTCTTTCTTTTTCGTTTCCTTCTCGCCTCCTGTGCCACATAGGCCTATATCTCATCCCTCGTGCTACAGAGTCTTTCAGGCCTAATGTGGATTACCTGTCATCCTCCTTCCCTCAATCAACCCTGCTGTCTGCGTCATTGGAAACCGTATATGACAATAGACTACTATATAAAAACGTTCACATTGATTATTGTCAGATCACTAAGGGTATGTATACACCGGTAGGCGTAAAATTATGGACCAGGTTGATGTACAGACAAGGACGAACCAGCATTGCTAATACACTCGGGAAACGGATACCCTAGCCTACTCACATGTGCAAGCTCCGCCCACTGCTGGCTCGCCAGTGTTTGCTCTTTTATCATGTTTTCAAACCAAACAGATTTTATATTGTGGTGGAAAATGTTACCTTTTAAACGTGGATTAATTCCTATATAATAAAAAAAGATAAAGCAATCTCATCGCATAGACAGTGCTATACTTCTTGGTTTCTGCCTTCCTTTGTCTCACAACTTACATTTCCTTACCTCTCCCTTCCTAGTAGGATTGTGCTAAGTTGGTTGTAAGGCAAGAGTAACAGATGATAAGGAGAGGAGGATGTGTAATGATACAGATGATATGTGCAAGTAGATTAGTTAGGATAGATATAATGGCACACAACTGAGCAAGAATCAACAGGTTTGTTGCTGTTTGACAATCCTGGTACTCTTCCTTACCTGGTACTCTGCCTTTCCTGAACCTTTACCTTCCCTGCCGTACCTGTCCATCACTTTCCCTGAACCCTTTTGGTACCCTGCCTTACTTGGTCACTCACCTCCCAGGTTCTATACCTTCTCTGCCATACTCTGTCCCCTACCCTCCCCTGGTCCCTCACCCATTATGGGTACCTACCCCACCTTCACATTACCTGACCCTCCTCCCCCTTCACCAGTACTCCTTAATTTTTAATGCCCTCTTCCACTTGACCCCTCGCCCTTCTTCACCTGAACCTTCACCTTATCTCAAGTGCCCCTCCTTTCCCTCAGCCACTTTGCCTTGCTCCATTTTCGCCTTTCCCTTTCCTCTTTCCCTTGTCTTTCCTTGGCTGGGCGCCGTAACCTCTTTACCCACTGCTGCGCACCTGCCCTACTGACCCCTTCCCACTCACTAACACAATCTCACTCCCTTGCTTTAGACTAGACCTGCAGCCTCAACCGGCTTTCACAGCCTACCGGTTCTAAGCTTTTACTAGCATCGTGCACTCTTACCTGGACTCTCACACCATCATCATGCCCTTCCACATTGTTCTTTAATGGTGGGTCTTGAGATACTTTTTCTTTGCTTCTTACATTCTATAGTAAACTTGTTTGCCCTTCTTTGGGAAAAGTTTAAATGCTATCGACCAAATTTATTCTAGTTCAATGGAAAACTATATAGGACACAGAACATAATCTGGCTGTATTATAGATATAAATTATTTACTAAACACGCATCATGCACACAAACCTTACAATACAGTACTCCTTTCCTTAAATTAGACGATGAAACTAACATTCCTGTGGTACTTGGATTGACACATTCGTACTTCAATCTTACCAACACTTCAGTAGACAAATATTGTACAGAAAAGTTTTGGCACCACCCCTGTGTGTGGTGCTATGTAGGGTTGGTATACCTTTTGTCAGGAATGAACCTGTGATGCTGACATTTTTAATATGTAGGTGTAGGCCTATATTATTCTTGTTATAGTTCAGATAGCAATATTAAATAAAATTATCTGAATACTATACATGCATATGTCATATCTATTACCCATTTTCAGGAAAGTGAGGAAAGCCATGCGTGGCAGGTTGCCGGTCCACCAGGCTTCCATAGAGGGAGGGAGTGTCCTGGTATTGCCTGAAGTATTGTCAACTTTTCTAAATTTTGAATACGAACTACATTTTACCAGGAAGAGTATATTTGCTCTCTTTCATATGTTTCTGACGCTATAGTCGTATAGGCTATTCAATGTTTTAACACTAGGAGCTAAGCTTGAATCCACTCCTGATGACAGCCAGAGAGCAAATAGTACATCAGGCGCCCATCATTAGTTATAAAATCAGTCAGAGACGATTTTCCATCATACGTTCAGATAGAGCAGGAGTACCAACCCTGTCGTGTTAAATCAACTAGGCTACCCTCTTGGCCAGTACAACGGCTTGCTACACCCAGACATTCCATTTCTTCCAGGTGGTGATTAGCAGTTCAGGTAACTTATTTCGCTTCAACCTTATGGTAAAGTCAATTCTGTAACACTTACACATTTCCTCGCCCTGACCCAAGCCACTTTCCTCCTCATGTTCTGTAGGACCCTTCCCTCATGCTATCCTTAACCTCTATCATACTTTCCCAAATATTCTCACTCCCACCATCTTTCATAATTCAATTTCATTTTCCCTAACCCTTCGTTGATAACTTCCCCTGGACTATCCTTGTTATTTACTGATGTGTTTTACGTTAAATGATATTCCCACCCTTAACTTGTCTCTGCCTCTCTGGTTTCGTCTCACATTTCCATCCTTTGAACATAATTATTTTTTGTTGGAGGGGAGGGGAGGGTATAGGGTCAGAGAGCACAGTGTTTGTCTTTCTTTACCATGGCCTTACAATTAGCTGATATCGTGGCCATTTCCATATTGGTCGATAGCTCTTTTTACATTGATACGATTAAATTGCTGACCATTTATCTCCGTATCAGGGCATTACTATTGGACATTAGCATCGCATATTATATTTTTGTCCATTAATTATACCCCTCTTAAATATACCTATCGGCTCATAGTTTACTTAAATTAGCAAGACAAATAATTAAACAAAATTTCATATATAGTTTTGTCAACATCACTGTGTTTCATGTACAAATATTTGACACTGATTAGTATTCAAAGTTGTATGGTATCCTAGCTTGGTACATACAGTATTGGCACAAATAAAGTTAATGGAGTCTGCATAAGCTTATCACAATCTATATACTGAAATTTGTCTCAGGCCAATTCAATGTGTCTCGACTTTATCTGGTGTAATCTTAGGGCAGTTCCACTCACTCTACCACACCCTTGCCTCACCTCACTACCGCCGACCAGTCTTGATCTCTCCTTTTGCAACGTGACCTTTCTTAACCTGCTTCGGTTTGACTCTGGATAATCTAACCTTTATCAATTTAGCTTGGTACTTGCAGACATATAGCTCGATAGTATCCTTTCCTGTTGTATTAGCCACTCATTATTTTATAAGGCTTTGGTATCTGGCATTTATGCAATAGTTAAAAATATTACATAATTGTGTTTAAAAATACTTAGCCTGCAAACCTTCTGACTCAGTTGTTCTATGATAATTATTAAGTTTTATATTTATGTTTACTATTTTGTTTTTCGTGGTAATTCATGCATGGAAATTTAATCAAAATTAGCCTATTCACTTTTCATACGTCTCGAAATACGACAAACTGCCAATACGTTGTGTATAATTATTCAACTGTAAAATCCCACATTAAGGGGAAATTCTTTTGTTGGTGAATTTCCAGGCCCCTGCTCCTCCAAACTATGCCACGAAAAAGATCCCTTATTAGTATCATTGAGGGCGTCTGTTTTCTGGTATATAATTAGGAGGAATCAGTAGCCTGCCTTCCAAATCAAAATCTGGGGTTCGGTTTTGTGGTCTAGTTTGGAGGAATTCCTAGCACTCCAGTTCACCAACAAGAGAGTCTCCCTTTAATCCTAACATATCTCTTGACTATCAGACATACATACTCATATACATCTAGCCTCACCAATCAGACCTATACCTCGCCTCCTTCTCTTCGTTGATCATACCTAGATTGACCTCATAAATTTCTGTAACTCTTAAATAATTCTACCTAGCCTATCCTCCCTTCACTCCACAAACCCATCATCAATAAGAATAAACCATTAAACCATACTTTAATAACCTCGATGGAATGGCCCTTAAATCACCAGGAGAGACAGCTATAGCCTCAATATAAGGTGCCCCCCTCACTGTAAACTTAAAGGTAGTAGTAGGTGGGTGGATGGGGATGGGGTGAGGATGGAGACAAGAGGCTATCGTTACACACTTCTTACAGTACCCCTCTCACTGTTTCCCTCTCACTGTACCCCTTTCACAGTATCCCTCTCACAATGCCCCTCTCACTACCCCTTTCACAGCATCCCTCTCACAATGCCCCTCTCACTACCCCTTTCATAGCATCCCTCTCACTACCCCTTTCACAGCATCCCTCTCACACTACCCCTCTCACTACCCCTCTTACAGTACCCCTTTCACAGCATCCCTCTCACAGTAAGCCTGAGAGGGGTGTTGAGGGTGGAGACAAGGGGGGCTCCGCTACACCTCGCCCACCTCATCTTGGCCAGGGAGAACAGGTTAATGAGATCTTAATGATAGGCTGGTTATGGGGAACCGGGCCAAGCTGAGGACGAGAGAGAGAGAGAGAGAGAGAGAGAGAGAGAGAGAGAGAGAGAGAGAGAGAGAGAGAGAGAGAGAGAGAGCGTGTGTGTGTGTGTGTGTGTGTAATAATAATGATAATAATGTTACTTGCTATATGGCATCAACTCTCATCACAGACACACTCCCTCCTCAGCCTCGTTCCTCCCTTCACCCTGAGTGTGGTGGGCGATCATTGCGCTCTCTATGGGTTGTGTTTGAAACCATTTTCCTCGCAAGTTCTGTCGGCCAACATTTGCCTTTTTAACTTTTTATACAATTGCATTAAATGTTCATGTGTAACACTCCCTGATGATGCAAAATATACTGTAGGATATATATATATATATATATATATATATATATTTTACTGGTAGTGTGCTTAGTATGTGTCAGGAGTCTCAGCTCATTAAAGAGTATCTAAGTGAGATGGTGGGACAAAAATATAACCCTTTGTTCTGCTTCATTCGAGGGCTACTTGATACTGAGGACATGGAATTTTGTAATGAAAATAACGATGGACAATACATGACCAATTTTCTCTGCATCATTGAACATGGTCATCTGAGAGAACATTTTCTTGAAGGGAAAATCTCCCTTTAGCCAATTATTTCTTTCAGATTTCACCGCGCAAAAACAAGAGCATTTGCGGGCGGGTGCATGGTGCCTTTATCGTGGAACCGAAATAATTGCTCAATCATCCCCTCCATTCCATAGTAATGAAGTTATGAGCCTCAGGCGAACAATTAGGGTAATATTTATCGGATCATCTCAATTATCTTCTCCGAAAGACGAGTTGGAGGATAATTTAAATTGTAGACTCTAGTGAAATATCCAAATGAAATGTTTCAACAAGATAATC
Organism: Petrolisthes cinctipes; assembly: GCA_033782935.1. NCBI lineage: Eukaryota > Metazoa > Arthropoda > Malacostraca > Decapoda > Porcellanidae > Petrolisthes > Petrolisthes cinctipes. Next base: position 48,061 of record JAWQEG010000344.1, read on the forward strand.
ACTTTCCTATAGCATAAATGAACTGCATGTAAATTTTATCCGTACGTATATAGCCTATTAAGATTTCTTCATTCGATGCTCTATATGACTATGTATTGCGAAATGAACGGAGGGAAAGACTCCAAGCTGAATGCAACTCTATTAAGTGAAGCTACAAGAATTCAGTTAAGTGAAGCTACAAGAATTCAGTTAAGTGAAGCTACAAGAATTCAGTGTGATATTTGGATATTAGCATAACATATGTGTTCAATACTGTTAAGATTAAGAGAAGGAGAAAGACATGGGAAGTCAAAGCATAAAACTTGACTGAAGGAAGAATAATCATGAGGAGAAAAATTGAGCTTAAAGAAAAGGTGAATAATTTTGAGAGAGAGAGAGAGAGAGAGAGAGAGAGAGAGAGAGAGAGAGAGAGAGAGAGAGAGAGAGAGAGAGAGAGAGAGAGAGAGAGAGAGAGAGAAAAAAAACACATACAGTACGGTACAAGTTGGAAGGAAGTGTTGAAGTGTTAGGTTGACCTCAGGAACACACACTAACCTTTTCCTCTCCCTACCACTGTGTTTGTTTGTTTGGGCACGCTCACCCACCAGACTTTATTGTGAGTTTGGAACCCATTATCTGCCCCTGTGAGTGACAGACGGGGACGTGGCTCGAAGGTCCCCATGGCACACACCAACCAACACATGCATCCCAAGCCACTCTTGTTGTCTCACTCTCCATATACAGACGCCCTCAAAAATCTAGGTCACGCGCCAGTTAAAATAATCCGAAAAGACTGATGGCTTAAAACCAACGTTGCGCATTTTAATTCATTCTAACATTGTATACATCCACGCATACCTACAAAATAACTCTGATAGATATTGTAACTTTTATATTATGGCTCATACAATATCTCTGTGGGTAACTAACTTTACACTCACAGTATACAATTTTGAAGTCAGGAGAACGAAAAGTCTTCAGTTTTTAGAGGTTTGAATCCTGGCTACGATAGGTGCTTTGTGCTGCATAATCGTGTCGACTTATCACAGTAAATAATTCAGAAAGGAGTTACCTCATAAGACATTGAGCACTGTTCGAAATTTCGACTGTGTCTTATTTTATCACACTTGCAGCTTTAGAAAGTTTGACTGTTACTATTATATGGATGATATCACACCCTTTTTGTTGTAAATATTTCGGGATGAGCAGGCTATTCATTTTGTAACTAAGCTGTTCTCTGCACGTAAGCATATTTTCTCCTCAAGTGCATTTATATTATACTTCTGTCTCAGGAAATACGCAAAAATTATTGTGTGGTCGAATAAACTCTTTAGAAAATTCCCTATGTTTGAAGGTTGTTCGATAAATAGTGAAAGCTTTGATCTGCATATAATTGCATAGCATGGCCAGTGATTACTTGTGACTTTCCTTCTTCTGAGGTGTGAGCCATTTAATAAATAATGTTGCAAATGTTACCAATAAGCTGTTGAAGTAAGGGGCGGTAAAATATCACCAGAACACCCATAATTTCAGCTGCCCTTGGCATTCGTTGTTCGCCTCGCATGACAATCTCCACTTGAACTGGATGTTTCCTGAGCAAGTGTAATTATCACTACACGCAAATGGAAGATACAGAACGTCTGCAGGACACATGCAGAAGACCTCAGTGCTACAAATAGAGGATCTGTTTCGCGGCACAGTTTGGAGGAATCAGTCGCCTTCCAGTTCACCAATAAAAGAGAGTCTCCCTTTAAATATTTACAAAAAATGTGAAGCTACAGGAAACCGAATATTGAACCCTCAAAATCTGACACCACGTATGTATTTACCATGTTTATTTTGAAGGGGTCATCTCTTGTGGGAAATTAGAGAGTCACTGCTTCCTCCAAACTATGCCAGAAAACAGACCATAGTACCACATCATACGAGTGGGAAATCAATTGTTTCATAGCACAGTTTGGAGGAATCAGCAGCCCTTCAGATGACAACAGATGACCCCCTCTTAAATCAGGCTGCGTTGTTGATGCCCACATGCATATCTGACATCCACATTCAGGCTCATAGTTTACCTCAGTGACTCGGTGTATAGAAGTCAGAATACAATTGATGGCAAGATTTACCCTTACTTTACTCTCTTGTATATATTTGTTGGTTTGTCCTTTGTTCTGGGGCCAATTTATCCTTTATTGTGTCTCGTCATTGAGGGAATTATAATGAATTTATAAGGCATTCGTAATGAGTGTGTAATTGGTTATGTAGGACTGGGGGTGATTGATATGGTGAGGTAATTACCGTTCAATTACCATTCACCAAGAGGTTATTCTACAATACCATCTTTCCTCCAGGCTCCTCAGGTTTCTCAAGGGCCTCCTTAGTGTACCACATAATTGACTTTTATTGCTGGAAAGTCTATACGGAAACCTTCCATTGGCACATAGTCTGGCCAGACGTGACTCTCCTTCCTTTTTATAACGTAATTCTCTCTTGCCTACCGCTTTATTGTCAGCGAGGGAGCGGCACGATCTTCCTGGATAGAATGGGGCTGTTAGTCGCTCGTTGAATGCCTTCTTGTTAGGAGAGGATAAGATGAACATGAGAGGTACATGGTGCTCTCTGCGCATGCACATGGCAAAAAAGGTAACCAGAGAACCTACAAAGAGATTGAAATTTAATACATATATGAATGGATGCTATAGCAATTGTAATTAACCAAGATACCATCGGTTACTTACTCTGGCTACAATAGATTCCGATGAGAAGATAGTCTTATCAATAGAAAGCCAATGAGTATTAAATACATTAGACAACAAAAGTCAACCCCTTGACAATCTTGGAGCTGATACAAGGTGTAGATAGAGTCGGGGTGAAGCAAGGGGGCTCAGCTGAACAAAGACTAGTTAAAGTGACGACGCGTAGGAGGGCCAGGAGGCGGGGCTCTCTGTGAAGGGGAGACCAAGCAAAAACAAATACATAATAGTAATATGTGGCTGAGATAAGGCAAATTATGTTACGCTGAAATTAAACGTGGCAATTATAAAAAAAAAAAAAATACATGGGGAGTTTTGTTAGCCATGAGCTTGAGACGTGGATGTGGCGGCGGGCAGGGAGGGAGGCAAGAGGGGACACAACAACGCAGCCGCAGGAAAGGCCAAGGACACGCCTAAATGTTTATGATGGTGTTAAACTGGAGCAAAAACGCTGACAGTGTGACTTGAGGAAGCCAGAGGTGGTGGTGGTGTATCTGTGTGCAGTTTTTTGCTTTGTGCCCAGCCTGTGCAAGTAGATCTTCATGACAGACTCATCAGCACTTGAACCTGAGAGCAGGAATCTCAGCACCTACCTCCATGGAAGTAACTCACCTGCTTCTTGCTGTAAATGTATTGTAGACAGAGCTACATATTCTTCTTTAGCTTACTACTGCGTCCTCTGTGCGACTTTTAGCTTACGGTAATGAAGAGCAAACTTTAGTTGAATAATTAAGGCGTTGCCAAACACGAGCAAAAAAATAAAATTTCTATTGTAAAGTGTGTGACATTGGTAGAGGTGTTGTGAGATTGACTTGCCCGGGGGATGTTGTGTTCCACCGTATTTTATTGCTTATGCTTTTAAGTTAGATCAAAGGTCAAGGTGATCCGCTGACACTCTTTCATCCTGCATCGGTCTACTTACTCCACGTGGAGCTCATATAGTTTTCTGTCTTAATCTAGAATGGACAGTATCGTTCGTCATTTGATCAAATTTATAATGTTGTCATTATTGGTACCTGACGTTTAGGGAATTCTGACTGTGCCTGTAAAACTTCCAAGTTGTAGAATCGGCGAAGGAAGCCAACTTTGACAACTCCTTAGTAAGGTCATGGAGTTGCATGATCCACCATAAACCGTGAGCCTTGGCTAATACGCTACCTATTATACCACTGATTTTTTTTATTTTTTTTTATATATATATAAAACACACCTCTCGCCACGTGATCGTCACATCTGTCTCCAGAACATATTGCAATAATTGATCATGCTGTGAACTGATATTGATATTATACTAAGGCAAGTAGGTTAGTGTGGTAGTGTGAGATGGTAACATTGAGAGGCGGGGATGGCCTTGATAGTAAGCATTATCTTTCCTGACAAGGTGGGGCTCGGGGTGGCAGATGGTCTGGGCTTACACGAAAATACACAGAAAATATGCTCTGGTGTTTGTGCTGAGAAAAGAAATGTCTAAGGAGTAAAGTCGATGGAATGATGAAGTGAAGAAAGTTTGGAAATGACTCGGCATGTCCAGATACCAACGGTGAACACCTGAGATATTCTTAGAGAATTATGAATAGATACGGCAACCGAGCCCCATAGAATATATTATAACCAATGGAAATGTACAGATCAGTATGTTAATCCGTTACTGGTACTATAATTATGTGGTAGTATGTGTGTTTTTCGGTCCTTCATTCTCATTAATGTAGTATGTGTGTTTTTTGGTCCTTCATTCTCATTGTATATCTCGTCCAAACCAACGCCTGTGCACATCCCCTTGACATTCATTGCCATCTTCAGATACATATCCAGCCGACCAGCATTCCACAGAGTTTTGGCGCCCCTTCAGACCCCCGCCCAAGGGGCTCCTTCCTTCCTCTATTCAGCTGTCCCTCCTTTCCTTGTGCTTCCTATGTCCTTGCTGTCCTTCCTCTCTTTTCTCTCTTATGACTACAAGTTTTTTCTGGCTTAGCACAGTCTTCTTTTCTGTTCTTTCAGTAAACATCATCAATCACAACAACAGTGTCTTCTCCAGTATCTCGATCGTATGTCTTCACCTCTCATGGATGTCTCCTTGGATTACTTGCAAGTTTTTAAAAACTTATAATTTTCCACTATGCAACACACAGAAAAAACTTACCCCAAAAGAAGCTTCACAATAGTTCACCAATGGTACATACAAGCAGGACTTCACAGGGCACCACAAAAGACATTTGCGACTTCACACCTAGTTTTTACATTGGAACCTTCAGCTCACTAGTATACAATTATCATGGAACTGAGGTTGTTGAACTGTCCTTGGGCTCTGTTGCTGTGCTGGTGTACCTCATGGGGCTGGTGCGTGTCTCAGGACGTGCCACAACAACCCACCCACCTCCCCATCTGTCCCCATGACGTATCACAACAAGTACCTCTCTCTCCTTTCCTCCCATCTGCGTGTTACAACTCTGTTCCTCCCCACCATCGACAGAGACTAAAACAAGTATCACACGGGATGGGTTCGAAATTTGTAGAAAATGACAACATTATATCGGTTTGTCTCCGGGTAATAGTCAGATGTTTTATGCAGTTGTGTTTTATGCTATTTTGTTTTTACATTGAACACTTTCTTCATTCTTTCCTCCCTAGTACGCGCTATAAAAAATCATCTGGTCTTTATGATTGACCAAGCAAACTTAATTCCCCTATATTAAGACGTGTCCTTAGAGTGTCCTTAGAATGTTCTTTGATTGTCCTCATGTTGTCCTTAGAGTGTCTATCGATTTTCCTTAGATTGTCCATATATTGTCCATAGAGTGTCCTTATATTGTCCTTATATTTTCCTTAGACTGTCCTTAGAGTGTCCATATATTGTCCTTAGACTAGAGTGTCTTTACAGTGTCCTCCCTACAACAGATGCTTACCATGCAGGCACTGGGACCGTCCCTCTCCTTTGAAAGACTGATAATTCCTCTCCGTTCCCCTCACAACCCTCCCGAACCTCGCGTCCGTCACCTTGGCGTGGCAAGCACCGGGCCTCAGGCAGTGTTTCTAGGGGGTCGGTCACACGTCCATGGGTAGGAGTTGGTAGGGGAGGGGAGGGTGAGCGCACATCTCCCGCTCATCACTGCCGTTCCGCTTATGGGCGCGACAAGCACAAATCAAGCTGCATTATTCATTGGTAATATGCATACAATGGGGGGACCGGTAAGTGATGGTGGTGGGCTAGGCTGGGGTTGGGGTGGGAGGAGGAACCGTATAGGAGAAAGAATGACTATACCTAGTTCGTTCAGAGAATTCACGTGGTCATATTGACAGTCCGTATTTGAATAATCAATTTACATCTATCCAAGCAAAGGCCAAAGTTTTAATGTCCAATAACTCATTTGCATGTTAAATATTTACTAACTCTAGACGAAACACACCCAAGTATAATCAAGTACACATTCGTATTGCCAAAAATCGAACAGCTCTTGATAATAATAATGAAACCCTGTAGACCGTAATAACACAATCGCGACTGGGAATCCAACCAGGCGTAAGAGACGGAAGGGACAGAAAAAGCCAATATAAAATAAGTCCTTGCATAAGCTGGAGAGGTGAGGATTGCTTGCTTTAGTTTTTGCTTGCATTGGTCACTGGATACGGGCAGAAAGGAGGGTGTAGGTAGGTAGGTAGGTAGGTAGGGAGGGAAGGGGAAGGTAATGGAAAAAACGATAGTGAAGGGGAAGAAGGGGTAGGGGAAGGGGTAAGGGTAGGAGAGGAGGGGAAGTAGAAGGAAGACGGAGGTAGAGTAGAGTTTAGAGAGACATGGTTAGGAGAGGAGGTGAGAGAAAGACCAGACTGGACGAGAGAAGGTTGAGGGAGAGAGGAGTAGAGGAGGACTGAACGATTGAGGGAGGGAAGGAATAGGAGAGGAAAGAGAGGAGATGAAGTAAAGACGAGAGAGAATGCTATGAGAAGAAGTATATAGTTGGAGGAGGGAAGGAGAGGAGGAAAGAACGAGAGTAAAAGAGGACTGGACGGGTCAGTGAGAGAGGGATCGGAGAGAGAATAGTGAAGTGTGGGGAAAAGAGGAAAAGGAAGTTGAGGTGGCAGAGGTTGGAGGGAGGGATGGAGAGAGGGAAGGGGAGAGTAAAGCTACATAATAGATGAGAGGGGAGCTAGGGACGGATAGATGCATGGGGTGAATGGGAGACTCGAGATGAGATACGAGATGCTGGTCAGAGGTGGGATATGATGCTGAAATACAAAGGAGGAACCTGCGGGTCGATGGAACAAGGAAGAAGGGGAGAGGGACCAATGAAACAGACTAAGGGGAAGGGGGCGGCTGACTGGTGGGGAGGTGAAAGGTAGAAGGGTGCTGGGGAGGGGAGGGGATAGGTAGGAGACTTGATTGGGTGGGTATGGGGATGGAGATTATATGCAGTACAGTGGACAAATCTGGATGTGGAAGGAGCACAGTGTAGGGGTGTGGATGGAGCAGCAATGTGGGTGTGTGGAAGGGACAGTGTGGATGTGAGAATTGAATAGTGTTGGTATGAGGAGGGGACAGTGTGGATGTGTGGTTGAGACAATGTGGGGTGTGTGGAGGGAACAGCAATGTGGGTTTGAGGAGGGGACAGTGTTGGGGTGTGGAGGGGACAGTGTGGATGTGAGGTTGAGACAATGTGGGGTGTGTGGAGGGGGCAGTAATGTGGGGTCGTAGAGGGAGCAGTAATGTGGGGTCGTAGAGGGAACAGCAGTGTAGAGATGTAGTGTGGATGGGAGCGACTCACCTGATAAATGAGGTGATGTGTCGGGAAGTTGTGGGTAGAGGAGATGGATGACTGGGATGTAGTGTCGCAGACTGGATCCTCAGACGTATAAGGGACCCAGCCAAGATAACCAACAGTGGCCTTACCATTACCTGTTAGTCTACACTGGCTGCGGATACCAGCTGTCTGTCCTTAACACACACACACACACACACACACACACACACACACACACACACACATACAAACAAATAAACAAGTAACATACAAACGCACACATGCATTCACACACACATTCACATACAGAGAAATAAACAAACAACATGCACACACAAATACACTGGCATGCACAAAAAAAAAAAAAAAAAAAAAAAACACACACACAACAACACGCACATATGTAACAAAACACACATATACATTAAAATGCATAAATCTAAATATATATTCGTGCACACACACTTGGGACACACTAGCACGCAGACATACACACACGCAGCAGACACACAAACACAACTGAACTTTGCCCTCCCTCCTACTCACCTTTCTCTCTCTCTCTCTCTCTCTCCCTTTTTTTTTTTTTTTTTTTTTTTTTTTTTTTTTTTTTTGTAACCGAGGTCTTAGTTTGAATGGCACTAGGGGAGAGTAAGCCTGACGTATGCAACAGGCTGGAGTGAGATGAGTCAAGACGTGTAGTGGCGTTGCTCCCCCGCCCACTTGCCGTACCAGTCTAGGGGTCTGTTTTATCGCACGTTTCGGAGTGTGTTCGTCTAGTCCCCACCTTTCTTAGATTTGCAGTGTATGGATACGGTGTGTGTGTGTGAGAGAGAGAGAGTCGATAGTTAGTGACTCATGAAAATTAATGTGACGGTGGTGTCTGACAACTGGTTAAAAATGAGAAAGTGTGAACTTTGGAACAGAAGGGCAAAAATTTTCAGCTGTCTTAAGTAAAGTTTCCCATTCCTCTACCCCATGCGAGAAACATAATTATGCCCGAGGCCCGAGACACCCTCCTTCAACATCCCTGTCCTCATTGGCTGTGTACGGTACTATAAAAGGAAAACACTGTTAAAGTATAGCCCAATATAGACTATCCCACAAGCTCCATACAAATGAGTGGAACCGTCTATTCTTATCGCTTGTCGTCACCTTTACAGCTTCATTTAAGGACCCTGTGATCGTGTATGAGAATTGGAGGCTTCTGATTCCTTCTGACATGCTACGAAACAAGCTCCTTCCATATAGGTGGTGTTTCGTGGCAGTAACTGAAAGACTCATCTTCCTTCACTTTTCTAACTATACGTCACAAGGTCCCTTTAACAGACTGAGAAAGAAAACAACATTATAGGAGGAGCTAGATCATAATATTCACGACATTTCATTACTGTGTCCTGACATGATGCTTAGGCTAGTGGAGTGTATATTTATTTTTCTTCCCTTGCCAGAGCGTTTATTCGGCGTTTGTTCTCCTTCTGTCTCCTGTGTTCAGCCCCACCCCTAATTATACGCACAACTGGATCGCTCTCCATGACTGGCCATAGATGTAACCACTCTTCTCGACGGCTTCAACACTCCTCCTCTCTGTCTGGGCTTCACTAATTTGGTCAGTGCTTCCTGTTTAGGATTCGAAGGCTCCACTGAGGTGCGTGCGACGATTGGCATGTGTTTCTGTGATTCAGTACACCGGCGGTCCAAGTCTCTATTGCCTAGTCTGTATCCGAAATGCGACTTGTTCGATCGTTATAGTTAATGGAAGGCTCTCAGAAGTCCAAATCTGGAATGGCAAACCTGAGAATGTTAGTTGGTCAACATTCCAGAACTCCCAATTTAGAACGTGTGCACTTCCCTCTTCCTAGTACAGTATATTTAGTGTCTCCCTTCACTGTCAACATGTTTATGTTTCCTGACACCTAGTTCATCTTGTTTTACTCTCCCTGACTCGCTGTTTACATTATCCACTTACTGATAGGCTAGGTATCTCTATTCTTGTGTAGTGTATCACCTCCTTTTCTTATCATGTCCCTCGTGTTCAGTGTTATCCCTCATTCACTCTTGTATTCAATTTATTCATTTACTGCCTGTGAAACATACACATTCTTCGCTCACTCCTTTCAATATTTTTCATTCATGGCTTGCGTGGTCAATATTACTCACACACTCTTCCTTGTTTATTCATTGCGTTCACTCTTCTTCCTGAATTACTGATCGTGTTGTTCTCTCCACCCGACTCTTTCCATTGTGTTTATTATATAACTTGTTTGATACTCGTGGCTTTATGTTTATTCTGTCCACTTTCCATATCTGTATAGGCTATATATATTTATTTTCACTATTCTTCCTGATACATTGTGTAACTTGTTTACCGCTAATGACTCGCCATTAATTTTAATCCTCACTGACTCATTCATTCTGCTTCCTTGCACGATCAGCCTCATCTCTCCCTACTGTAGCGTCAATGTTTTTTTTTGTTTTGTTTTTTATACATGCGAGTCCTCAGCTGCATAGTGCATCTTGCTACATTATCCTACACCTATATTTTCTACTAAGATTTATTGTTCCTCCAGGTATTTGCCGAAGTCGATGTAAATATGTTAATGATGGACTTGGTGTTCACAGGAACTCCCCGTTGTCAAGGACTGCATTTCGTGCGTCTATATTTGGCTCTTGTGGAGATATGATTATGACCATTGGCATTCCCCCATGTTATTGTAAATAATAAAGTAAAAAGTTTAAAACAATCTTTATAATAAAAATGTGCTCACCACCCTAGTGCCGTCTCAAGGTTTGATGACCTGTGAGGATCAGATACTGAACTTTATTCCACTAATCAATATACTTCCTAATGCCTCTATCTAGTACCTCTATCTTGTACTGTCCATTTAATCTCATTCCGATCGTCGTTTCTCTTTCTCCCTTTCCTATATTCTCTACCCTCCTATCTATATTTGTATCAATTTATCTATCTACCAACCTGTTCTGTCCGCCAGTGCAAGGTTATACTGAACCTTTACCTTCTTATCATCAGTATCACCAATCACCGTCACTTTAACAACAACCCCCGCTAAGCCAGAAACCTACCTCCCTCACCCCCACCTCCCTCATCTTGTGTGTGTGTGTGTGTGTGTAAGGAGGGGATGGGATGGGGTGAGGTCGTCGGTGCGTTGTCGTAAGAATAAACCAGTCTGAGTTCCCTTGCCAGCGTCCTGCATGCGAGACGGGAGTGGACTGAGGCAGGGCTCTTCCACCTCGGAGCGACAGCATTCCCACACCCAAATATGGAAGGACTGGCTAAGTTTTCTTCCATCGTGTGCATCGTGTGACCTGCAGCCAAGGCAGGCGGGAACATCTGGTGCCCGCCTTCCCAAGCCAAGCCACGTTGTCTCCTATTTGTCAAAAGTAGAGTAGTGGCCTTGCTTGGTGTGAGGTGTGTTTACATACGTCCATCTCACTTGGCATTACTCTACATGTTGCTTCGTCATACCGCTCATTGTACTTTCCTTGTCGCACCGTGTAATGGCACATCTCTCTTAACATTCACTTAAATGAATAGCATGGAAGAAGAATTGCTGTATAATGCTTTTCTTCCCCTCCCCCCCTCCGAGTACCAGACGATAATATTTTTTCTCTTCCCTGCGGCTGTCATACCGAACTGACCCGGGTTGTTGCGTCACCGAGCCACCCGAGCGTGGGGTGTGCAAGTGGATGCTAATTTGAACGTGGCTCTCGGAAAATCCACAAGGCAGCTTCCATTTTATAGTAATAACCCGACGCCATCCTTGTGAGCAGAGAAAAAAAAATGTCTTTAGGCTATTCTGTAGATTCTTTTCTGTCTGCAGTTATTTTCTTTCTCCTTTTAGTTATTTTCTTTACCTTCTTTATTGTAACTGTTTACTTGTTATTACATTTATTTGTTGTTTATCTTCATTCCCGTTCCATCTGTTCTAGCATTTGTCTTCAACATTAAACTCAGCTTTTTGTTTTTAGATACCAGTTTCTTTTTAATTTGCTTTAATCATCGGAGCAAATGGTTTTATCACTGCAACTCCTGTCGTTTTCATTCGTCGTTTTCAGTTATTTACTTTTCAATTATACTCCCTCCTTTATATTTTTATTCGCGCCATATTCGTATTTGTAACTTTGTTTTAGGTGTATATTTTCGCCATTGCTTTATTTATCCAAGTCGGAAATTATGTTAGATAGTCATTGTTACCTATTTCTTTCTTATTTATAGTCAATTACTTATTTATTTTTACATAATAATTTTAACCAAAGCTTAATTTAACAATTATATGAGGATATAATGATAATATATTTTCTCTATTACTGTTTGTTGGTTAAATGTACTTTGCCTATCATATATATATTTTTTTATGTTAAATTGCTAGCTTCCCTTTCCCCAGCTTCATAAATAATCTCCCTTTATCTAGGACACCAGCCTCTGGAAAACAAACTTTAAAATGCCATTATATTCATATTCTAATTTCTTATGCGAATAATTGCATACTATTCCTCTCCAGGCTCATATCAATTCAAGATCTGCATACACAATTTTGTTTTTTTCCTCTTTAACACCTGGACTGCAACATCAACTTACAAACCAACTCCTTTACTTTATTGCTTACTGTTCATCAAGTACTCACAGTCTTCACTCCACCAACACTGGCCACACTTTTAAACGTCATCATTAACCATATTTTTTTATCTCCTTTCTTTTCTTCACAGGCAAATTAATTATCAATAAATTTTTGTCAGTCTAAGAAGTTGAGATGCAGAGATGCCGTGTTTGTATTGTTTTGGTTTCCCTTGAAGTGTACTACCATAATTATGAATTGAGCATACAGACAGTATCATGAATAAAGAAGTTGAATGAGTACTGAAATTCTCTATGAAAAGATATGTATTACACTGTTCAATACTGTGCATGAATCTTACTGACAATTGCAAAACTCACATATTTTATTACTATATACAGTAGAGTGTATTCAACTGTATGTACTTGTTGAAGCTATCTTGATTTGTTTATGTTTACCTTACTTTAGAGAAGGAGTGATGCCATTAAAAATATGTTTGTTTGTTCTTACATCACCACAGTAGAATTAAAGGTTACATTTTGTGGTTGAAATGTAATACGTAAAACAGGCTGCCGAACTGAAACATGGATAAGTCAGACCATTTCACTGTTCGTTCACTCATTTACATCATCCTTAATAATTATATATCCTTAATCTCTCCATTGAGGCTCAACTACGACACAGTACTTGGGATTCTCAGTATGCCACGCACTTGGTAATTCTGGAGCAACTGAATCCTCCAAAATATTCCAAGCAACAGAACACTATTAATTTTGCTCCTCTGGTCCTGTTTCCTAGCATACTTTAGAGGAATCAAGGCACTCCAATGTACCAAAAAAGAATTATCCTACCACCTTAAGGGAAGAGAGATGAAAGCCTGATGAAGGATTGTTGGGAATGAAAACCGAAGGAGGTGTAGGGAAGATTTAATTTACTAAGGATATAACGGAATATCAAAAGTCAGAAATGGCAGAGAAATATCTTGGTGTAGGCTTCATTTCCACACCTACTATCGGAAGCCATTAAGTATAAGGGAGTTAGTTATACACTGCTGGTTAATTTGGAGCTAATGATTCATCTTAAATAATCCAGGCAATAGAACGCCATTACTTTTGTTAATTTGGTTCTGTTTCCTGGCATACTTTGGAGGAATCAGTGCGCTCTAAGGGACCAAAATTATATAATCCCTACAATGCAAAACAATTCTGTGGGATATTTTAATGAAGGCAGTAAATTTTACGTTAGCTTATTTATATACTGTACTGCCAACTCGGACATGAGGGATGGTGGTAGAGGATGTCCACTTTATATTCCCCGTCACATATATTTTGACCTCGAGACCTCCATTTCTTGTTAATTACATTGCCTGGTTTAATACGCTTCTAGATTCTGCATAGTTGTTACTCAAGGGGGTGGGCAAATAAAAATAATTAATACATGTACAGCCACAATCAAATATCCACCGACACTTTCCTTCCATCGTGGTAAATATCTTGGTAATAAAGAACAGCACGTGTATGATTTTGCAGCACCTCATAATAATAAATGATGGGGTTGAGTTAACAAGAGGTGTTGTATGATTATATTTTGATATGATACTTATTTATTTGCACGAAGGAAGGAAAGTGTCGGTGGATATTTGATTGTGGCTGTACAGTAGGCAAAAAATTATCATTGAAACCCCTCTATGAATAAGTATAATTAATTTCAATGTAAGGTTGGTTCCAATACTTTTCTTGCCGACTGTACAATGTTTAGTTGTCATTGTCATCCCTTCCTCTTATTTCTACACGTATTCGAGTGTAAGAGTCAGCCTTCGTCATCCTTGCCACCGTCAGCTTCCCCTTCCGATCAGAATCTTGTCTAGTATATTTGTTGCCTGTTTGACGTTAAGGGAGTAGTGCACTAGATATAAAACTGGAGTGAACGATTACTCTAAACTATTCTCAGCAAGAGGTCACCATTATTTTTGTTAGTCTGGTCCTGTTTCCTGGCATACTTTGGAGGACTCGAGGCGCTTCAATGTACCAAAATAATTCATGGGAGGAGAAGACGTTTGTGTTGAGGTCACCTTCATTTTGTAACTTGTGGATCGTCATGTCATATTTCAGAAGATGTAATTCTTTTCAGGGGTTATTTAGAACGTGATAATTATAATACGCCGGTATCCTTTCACGGTATTCAGAGTGATGATACCTTGACAAAGTTAGGCAGAAATGAATGCTTTATTGGTAGGATTGGCTCATGGATGATATTCTACATTACATTACAGGAAGTAGTCATCACTTGCTGGTTTGATCCTCTTCCTTGGTTAGGTTAGGTTAGGTTAGGTTTTATTGGTAGGATTGGCTCATGGATGATATTCTACATTACAGTACAGGAAGCAGTCATCACATATTGGTTTTATCCCCTTCCTTGGTTAGCACTTTTGTATGTCGCTCTGAGTATATAGATTAAGGGGTTAATTCGCTTTTGTTAAATTGAAGCTCCTTGATTCCTCCAAAGTATGCCAGGAAACAGGACCAGAAGAGCAACAATAATGGTGTTCTGTTGCATGGAATAGACTGGAGTATTCAGTTGCTCCAGAATTATCAACACAAAACTTCCCCCTTAAATCCAAAACAAAATAGGACGCCATTCACCAATTAGACAGTAATTAAACCACTCGTTATTTTTGCGACCCCCAGTAATGAGAACACTATAACTTATTGTAGTCCCATTACTCCATCATAAATTTCAGAGCCCAGTTATATATTTACTCGTAGTTTTTATATTTTATTTATTATTTTTATTATTATTATTATTATTATTTTTTTTTTTTTTTTTTTTTTTTTTTTTTTTTTTTTGCGGTCTCATGCCAGACAAGGAATAGCCAGGCAGGGAGCATTTGAGACCCTCCTCTGTCTTAGTTGGCTGTCAGGATCGTCAAGCAGTTAAGAGACCAGGCATGAGAGAGAGAGAGAGAGAGAGAGAGAGAGAGAGAGAGAGAGAGAGGCATCAGCAGCGTATACTGAGGCTCCAAGCAACACTAGACTGACTCCTTGCTTGCATGAGGCAGACGGTCAGGGATTATATTCAGAGTGGGTTTTCTAACGAGCAAAACAAGTGCATATATGAATATTAAGATACTGAATTAGCACCTTCCCTCGTAGTCGTAGTGGCTGTCCTTCGCCGCCTCATGGGTCGTGGAAGGTGAGAGGGGGGACATAATTCCACTGGTATAATATTAGCCAATGTGTCTGGGAAATTCGGTAGGTTTTCTCTCGGGGTCTAGTCATGTAATCGTAATTCTGCTTTTTCAAATTTTCCAAAATAAGCTTAAACTACAGCAAGTTCACCCGATCTGGCGTAGCATAACATCATAACAAAAACGACTCTTTACTTTACTTGTCATGGAATGGAGAGGAAAAATTCATATAATAAATACCCTGAAGATTTTGGAATAATATTATTAGCCTGAGATAACGTCAGGCCGTTTTTACTCTCGCTAGCTCCAACTTTATTGCCTTTGCTCTGTGGGGGATCACGCTCCAGGCTGCAATAAAGTCTCACATCACAGGGCCAGCCGGTACAGTCCCTTCTTTATTGGTTTTATTTGCACAGTCATCCACAAAATGTCGTCAGTTGTATTTTTTTCCCCTCATGAAATGCTGGACGAAAGACGATTATATAATACCCAGAGAATCGGTTTCTATAGATAAACTTAAATTTGATCGATCCATTGACTGTCGCAAATTATTGAAGGTGTATTTTAGCTATTTTACAATAAATACTCTATATTCTATAAGAAAGTATACTCATTCTTCGAAAATCTCTTGCAATATAATGTTCCTCTGCTCTGAAGTTCCCATGCTTAGTACCGTAATGTGTTTATGATGCAATGTGTTTATTATTAGATGTTACTTGCAAGATCACACACATGCTCATCTTCTCAAGCCGCTAAATTGTTTGTGATGCATTGTAAAGTATATATGAGGATTTCGTGACGGTATATCACTATTATAATTATTGTATTCACATTTATAATAATTTAGTATGGTCATGTCTCTCACTCTCCCAGTTCCTTTTTATATGTCGGTAGCCATATAATCATAATAAATCATATAAAATTTCTATCTTTCCTCATCCATCACGATATAACTAGCCTAACTGCCAGTGGTTTCTCGTGCAACACAGTCAGTATCGGAAGTCGTGTCAGTTTATATGCTTGGCTGCTGATTTTCGTTGAATTTGCACCACCCAATTATGGTTCATGTGAGAATCAGGCGGATTATGCTTCATGGACCAATATGGAAGATGAAAAGCAGACGAAAGTTGATGCGTATAATGAAACTCAGGCTGGCAGACGGTGTGTGGGTTTTAGTTTACGTCATTGACAATCACGCCTGTGTGATTTCTCCAGCCCAATGTTGTTGCAGCATAAACCAAATGATTGCTCTCAACTCTTGTGGCAGCAGTAACTATTTTTATTTCGTACTAGGCTACAAATGCAAGTACAGCATCGCAGCTATCATTGCCAGTTCTCTCTCTCCATGCTTTGTGTACGTAAAGAGTAGGCCTTGGCACCTTCATACCACTTCATGCCTTAAAATAAAGAAGACTTGGAATAACAGGAGTCTAATTTGATTATTACTCTTTTAAGCTTTGCAGAGATTGACAGCGTGACAGTGTGATGATGTGAGTACGTTTTACAAATACTGGTGATAAAATTTCCCATGTCCACGATTCCAAACTTTCCTCTACGTTCCTAAATAAAACATAATTTTAGTGTTGAGGGACAGATTGTTTGGCAATAATCAAAATCAGAAGGGGTGACTACCATTGAATTATTACAAGTTCAAGCAATTATCCTAAGCTCACTTCTCATAGGATGCGTTTGAGAACCTTACAATGGGTAAAATATACTGATAGACATTTCGCCTGTATTGCAGGTTCTTCCCGTTTCGCTAAATTAAGACGAGATTTTGATTGTCAGTACTGTGTATCCTGCCCTATTTATTATATCTGATGATCGGATTAGAGCGATCCTGTTACACCACTGAAGGATTTCTATTATTGATTATTGCGTCATCTTGCCTTCTTACTTGGCAATGGTTTCGAATGATTTGAACTGTTTATGTTGCATATATTTATCACGGATAGGGAAAGGAAGACCAAAAGGGGTTTAAGGGAAAAAGGCATTGCAGACGATTCTATCACGTTGAGTCTTACAGCAGTAATGACTTGTTTGGTGAGTTAGGAAGTGTTATCATTAATCAGGTCTCTGGTGAGTTCCTTGACACTTCTAATTAATGGGATCAATTTTCAAGTCACCTGTTGTCAGTTCATAATTTATATATTTGATACTCAATTCTTTCTGGAATTAGGATATCATCTGGCTTTTGCTAAGGATCCTTCATATTATCTCAAACTAGTTGTAATCGAATACTTTATTTGCATTTAATGCACATTTTCCTCAAACTCTTATAATATTTATTGGAATGAAGTTGGAACTGTCTTTGTATGTGTATTTATGAGTGTGTTATTCAACCACGGCCTGATCACGAACTGGACTCATAATAGCCAGCTTAAAACCTCCCAAAGAGAACTTACGAGCTCCCACCGACCAAACTATGGATAAGGCTGGGACCGTCACACACCACACACTCCATCTCTTTGTTCAAACGAATAGTAACTACTTCCCTAGTCTGTAAAACCCCTGGCAGACTTGAGTGGGGAGCTTCCCACTGCCCACCGAGTGGCAGGAGTGGATGACAACCAGTGTGTGTGTTTGTGCGTCCTTGCATGCGTGTGTAATTATGTGCCTGTAATTAAGTCGTCTGATGATTGATGTCGTTCAAGGATCTGACAGGCCCTCAGATAATCCATTTTTACGACGATAAAAATAATAGAGATGAGTGATGTGAAATTATTTTGTATGTAGTTAATCTCTTCCGGTACCGTATTAATTAATCAACCTTTCTAAGATGATATTCATGTCATGTATCCTGTAATTATTCTTCTTGTAGGTGCAGCTGCATGGCTCTGTGTATGAGAGGTTGGAAGAGCACATTCACTAGATTAAATCAGCTGCACGCTCACTCGGGTTTACTGCTGCATGTCTTCACCTCTCATTTTACCTTCTCAATGACCCTCAACAACCACCGCTCCTTCTCACACCCTTGGCTCCTTCCTTCCTTAAGACTCCCTCCCCTTCATGCTTAGAGATGGGTAAACATATTGCTCCCGCTCGGTATGTTTGCCTATTACCGGTACCCCTCCCTGGCCTTCCCCTTCCTCCTCCTCCTCCTCCCCTTCCCACACACACAACAATCCCGTCTTGCATTCACCTCTTCGCTAACGTCAAGCAGGAGAAGTATACAAGCAAAGGGAGAACCCAGACTGCATACGAATCCCCTCGTCAGTGGACCTGGGCTTTAAGATAGGATAGGAGAGGGAAAGAGAAAAGAAAAGAAAAAAAAAAGAAACAGAGAGAAAACAGTTTGGAAGCATTGCAACTAGTATGCCGATTGATAATCTGACGTAGGATGTTAGAATTAAAACAGAATATAAGCGCTTGCTCAATAGTTTAAATGTTTATTATATAAAATCAAACTTTGTGATTGTCATAGTATTGTGACAACGCATAGCTCCATGGGGATGCATATGTAGTGTGGTTAAGATGATCAGAGAAAATCTTCAATTTGATATGAATTTAACAATATTGCCCACAAAAGTTCAAAATAATTATATATAAGATCGACACAATGTGAAGTATGAATTATGGATCAATAAATCTATAGAATACAAGTGTTTAAAAATTAAATTTTGAAAAACAGAGGTGGACATTTTTAGAAAACCCTTATTATTGAAATACTGCCTTGGTGCTGGGTGATTGAAAGTGACCCATTTTTTATATATAACAGATCAGAACTGTAGAACATGAAAACGAGGTCTTGGGGGTAACACTGATTACTCTGTTGTGCCGCCCTGATTAAAAGGAAACTCTAATATTATTACTGTAGATACTGATACCCATATCTGCTTTTGAATTTAATAATTAGGCTTAATTATTTTTCAGTATACAGTTGGAGTGTCCTATGGGTGTAAAAATAAAAATAATCTTTCACATCATCATTTTGTTTTAGTTATATTCGTACTACAGCGATTCTTTTTTATTGTTTTTTAAGAGTTAAAGTTTAGTAGACTTTCGTTGCTTACAAAATATAATATTTGGCTAATAGAAATTTGAGGAAGAAAATAGTTAGAGAAAATATATTGTTGGCAAATATAATCAATACAGAATACATATTTTGTTTAATGATGAAGAGGCTCATACAACGTTAAAATGAATTAGGTACAATATAGCTTTTATAATACATGTATAACTAACACACCTTATGGTCCTTGGTAAACGTGCCTTGATATAACGCCACTGGGTAACTAACTAACTATACTGACGATGGACAACAATTATTTGCCTGCTCTGAAAAAAGATAATATTCCGTGTTTCTCATTACAATAATTATACGTTGAGGTCCTTCAGTGATGTATGAATTTATTCTTCATATGCGTGACCTTTAGTGCATCGTGAACTACACCTGTTTCTGGCATTAAAGCTGATATGTCCATTATTTTTTTATATATATTTTTTTTTTTTCAATATATTTTGGTGTCACAGATATCCGAACCCGTCGTTGTTAATACGTCTGCCAGGATTCATGTAACGCAGTATAATATGACTTACCGGTAATGGGTTATGATATTTACAAAGGTGGTAAAATTATTATTATTTGCTCCAGATTTACCAACACTGTACCATCCCCTTATGATGTCTATCGTACTATAATTGAAAGAATATGCTGGGGAATTAATGTATGTCTTGACTGTACTGGTCTTCCTTAAATAAATGGATAAGAGAGAGATAATTTTGTTGTGAGTGTAGAAAGATATCGATACTGAATTAGTTTTTAGTTGTGTGTGTGTTAATGTCTGCTGGCAAGTATATGTAAGGCAACAAAGTTATAAATAATGTGAAAATAAATGTATATATATGAATCTATATAATTTACCGCTGAAGATTTAGATTAAACTAGATTTCATAGCGTCCTGTTATAGTACGGTATATATATATAATAATTCGACTAAAAAAAAAAACCGGTGAATAATTAGATTAAATAAATTTCATATCGTCCTTTTGTTTCTTGTGAGGGGGATAATGTTTCATGGTGTGTGCGAGTCATGCAAAAAGATTAATTGAATCTATAAATTTTCTCACCGATCTGATGAATGAGTCGAACGTGTCTGTTGCTGAATGGTCATTGTGGTGTTTGGCTCGTGTTCTTAAATGAGTTGCATGCTGTTGAATATATTAAGAAGATAGTCTTTATAGAACTTTATTTATTATCTATGGTAATTTTAATGATAATGAATTAATGGGTAACATAGAGAAATATACTGTAATACCCTTTAATTTAATTTCTTTCATGGGGGGAGGATTCGAGCCTCGTCTTGGTATGATAGCCTATATGATGTTGTCCCTGGTGTGATATATCAGTGTTCGACTTTAAAAAAAATTAAATATCCATTTCATAGTTTTTATTCACAAATAGAGTTAGTTATATTATTAACACATTTTCTGCCACAGTATGAATTAACACAGTTTTCATTCACAAAATAGAATTATAGTATTAACACATTTTCTACCACAGTTTAAATTAACACATAGTTTTCATTCACAAATAGTATTATAGTATTAACACATTTTCTGCTACAGTATAAGTATCAGGATTTTAAACTCTCACCCAGCTGTGTTTACTGTGCTTCTAGTTAGCATTTTATCTACCGACAGCTCATAACGGCGTTGATATATTGTACCTAATTCATTTTAACGTTGTATGAGCCTCTTCATCATTAAAAAAAATATGTATTCTGTATTGATTATATTTGCCAACAATATATTTTCTCTAACTATTTTCTTCCTCAAATTTCTATTAGCCAAATATTATGTTTTGTAAGCAACGAAAGTCTACTAAACTTTAACTCTTAAAAAACAATAAAAAAGAATCGCTTTAGTACGAATATAACTAAAACAAAACTGATAAATTTACTTGACTTGGGGTTTAACATAATCTAGGTTATACTTAATTAACTATGGCATTCTTCTTCTCTGTCGATATTCCATTACCGTAGGACCTTTAGCACATACCGAAGAAAAAAGTAGAGTGCGCAATTTAAAGCACATCAGTCAGGTGCGTCAGGACCCCAAGGAGAACAACACATCGTTAAAGTACAAGGTCAGAGGTGAATGACCATAGCCTCGCCCCTACGCCACACTAGTCTCATCCCACTCTTCTCTCTCACAGCCTCTTTCCCTTCAATGTATATAGCTCCCCTTTCTATCCATTACCCATCCACCCCCCTCACTCTTCTTTTAAACTTTAGCCTCTTTTCCTTCTATGTGGTTCCCTTTTTTATTCCTCTCTTACACCTTAGTTATTTTCTTTTTCATTTTTGTAGTTCCCTTTTCTGTATACCTTAGTAACCCACACTCTTCTCGTCCACTTTATTCTCTTTTCCTCTGAGTGTAGTTCCCTTTTCTATGCCTCTCCATCCACCCACACTCCTTTCTTACACTTTATTTATTCTCTTTTCCTGTTATGCAGTTTCCTTTTCGATGCCTTACCGATCCACACACATTTTTCTCTTAGATTTCAGGCTCTTCCCCTTGTGTGTAGTTTCCTCTCTACTCCTTCCTTCCTCATCCACCTAGGCTACACTCCAGGTTTGTTGGTTTCTCTCTCACCCAACCTGGCTGTCACCCATTCTTTTTGGTTCTCCTCTTCACAACTCACTCCCCTCCCCAGTGTTGTATCCACCCTCGCCACCCACCCACCCACTCACTAATTCATCCAACCTCCCTTGTTCCTCCTCACACCCTCCCACTCCCCAGCTCCTCTCTCTCTCTCTCTCTCTCTCTCTCTCTCTCTCTCTCTCTCTCTCTCTCTCTCTCCATTCACCCACCCCACCTGCCTACTCATTTTTCATTACTTTCCCTTCACATTATTAATTAAGGTCTCCTAGCCAACTTTTCCAGTAGATCCTCTCCATTCATCCCCCCAATCAGCCAACTCTTCTTCCTCTCATCCTGGTACTGTCGGTCGCCTCTTTGTATACATTGCATATTTTTACATCTTTCCTCATTCAGATTCAAGTCTTTTCCTCCTCCCTACGTAGACTCCCTGATTTAGGTTTTTATGGAGGCCTTTTACTTCTACGTTATTCACACCTATCCAAGATAAAGCTTCGTGTTTACCATACTCAGACAGTCGTAATTCCCTTATAGAAAAACAAATAATCACTCCTTAACGTGTGGTGGTGGTGGTGGTGGATTAGTGAGAGAAAATGAAAAAAAATAATGCTATGATATAATGATTTCTCCACTTTTCTTCTTTTACAGAAACTACGTGGTACAGTCGCATAAATTTCAATAAAACAATATAATGTACTGCTTGTTTGAGGGAAAAGTTATAAAGAAAGAAAAGAATAGAAAGCTCGGACGCATGCTCCTTTGATTACCACGTCAAGTTCACCTATAAATTCATCACTTCTGACTCCGACTTTTAAATAGCAAGTCGCCGCGGGTGTAGGAGAAAAGTCATACACAAGACGTGGAAGGGAGGGAGTTAAGAAAGGAAGGAAGGGCGGCTATTTTCGTGTTTTATCTACCTGTGCATCAAATTTTCTATTATCCACGGCGTTTATGTTTGCTTGCTCCTCAATTCGAACTTGATTTCCCATTTTACAGCAATTGGGATATTGTTTGCAAAGGGGTCTGTCTCACTGTTCCACATACCTTTCTTTTTCGTTTATAGCCTTCTCTCTCTCTCTCTCTCTGTCTCTCTGTCTCTGTCTCTATGTCTATGTCTATGTCTCTGTCTCTGTCTCTGTCTCTGTCTCTGTCTCTATGTCTATGTCTATGTCTATGTCTATGTCTATGTCTATGTCTATGTCTATGTCTATGTCTCTGTCTCTGTCTCTGTCTCTGTCTCTGTCTCTGTCTCTCTCTCTCTCTCTCTCTCTCTCTCTCTCTCTCACTCACATATTTCCAGGGAGTCCCACGAGTAATAAACAATAACAGTCGTGATGCAAGCAGAAGTCTTGGACGGAGATTTCAATGCCGATAAAGTAGTTATCTGGCACAACCCATCTCACCGTCCGCCCGCCGGTAGTGGAGCCGTGGTGCCGTTTCCTTAGGGGTGGGGACCGAGGAGTGAGATTACGTCGGATTAATCGCTTTCTCCTGCAGGGGGGGAGTTTTATGGATGCCTTGCAGTGAGTGCGTCATAGCAAGTGAGGGTCGCGTAGGTTGAGCTGTGTGTGCTTGTTGTGTAATTTCGACCTTTGTATTTCTCATCTGATTGCTGCCTGTGTTATGTATATATTTTATTTACTTTGGTCTGAGCAGTGCATTGTGGCCCATGAATAATATTATGCTAAGTCAATAGAATTCAATTAGTTTGGGTTGCAATGTGATCTGGGAAAGTTAATCTATTTTATTTATTTATGTTCATAATACTTCAGGCTGCATTGTGTGAATACATGGTACTGCTTATATAAGAATTGGCATTACATGTGACGGTAGAAATGCTATCAGCTTATTTCCTATAAATCACGTTCCGAGGATAGAGTTCCCCTCCATTGTAGAAAAAGAGTGTAACTGTGCATCCCTCTACAAGTTTTATAGTCATCAATATTCGTGTGTGGATACAAAACTCTCTAGGATGCAAATATTGGGAAGCAGAGTGAAATAATTCCTACACTTTCATGATCATATTGCCCATTGTTTAGTCATTAAGCCTAAGAATACAACCTGCAGTATAAGAAGAGGTGCCTGTGCTAATATATCATCTTTACATGAATATGGAGATGGGTCAGCGTTCTTCCATGCATATTCCCTCATGTCTATTATCGTTCATCTCGGGAAGACAAGATCACGCACCTCTTTCATTTTCCTTTAACACTGATCCGTAACACATTTCATTTTCCTCCTTCATTATCATTTTATACGCTGCAATAACAACACCAACACCATCCTGACCACTACCACCATCACCACCAAGACCACTACCACTACCACTACCACCACCACTAAGCCCAACACTACCACCACTACCAAAACCAACACTACCACCACTACTACCACCACTACTGAGCCCAACACTACCACCACCACTAAGACCACTACCACCACAATCAAGACCACAACCACTACCACCACCACCACCAAAACCAACACTACCACCATTACGACTACCACCAAGACCACAACCAATACCACAACCAGAACCAACACTACCTCCACCACCAATCCCAACACTACCACCACCACAACCACCATCACCAAAACCAACACTACCACCACCACAACCACCATCACTACCACAACAACTACCACCACTACCACTACAACTACCACCATACAACTATCACCACCACAACAACCACCAATACTACAACTACCACCACCACCACTACCACCACCACTGGCTCGAGACTCTTATACTCTCAAGCATCATGGGTGCCGGATTTAGTTGTATATGCCTTTCATTTTCTCTATGTTCGTAAATTGTTGTTTTTCATGCATCAGTTTACGTCTCTGGTGGGAGAATAAATTGGCATGCGTGTTAGTTTAAAGTTTTTACCCTTCCCATTTTGCATGCTACATAAAAATTCCTTCTAACATTGCATCGGGTGAATTTACTTTGCATTATGCCTGTTTCTAATGTCTATCTCGTATAGCACTGCAAATTATAATGACTAAAGTTTGCATAGTGTTTTTTCTTTACTTTTTCATAGTCTTCCTAATATTTTCATAGATATTTACCTGTCTTGGATCGTATTTTTATTTTTTCTTTCACATTTTGAATATATCCCATCTGATACTGCATCGATACTATTCTCTCCTACCATTGTTTTTTCTTCATTTTCTTGCAAGCTTCCCATTCAGTATTCCTTCTACTATCTAATAATTATCTCTATATCTTCCCATAATTAAGTACAGTCGGCCTCAGGAATTCGTATACACCACTGTGACAACTAGGGTTCGTAACAAGTTGAAAATTTAGTACATTATTTTCTTATCACCAAACTTTGCTAGTAATGTTATTTGGCTAAAACTTGAATCAGTCAGCAGATTAATTCCTACAGTAAGTGCCGAATAAAAACCCCTTTGAACCAATGCCCTGTGTACGAATTCCTAGGGTCGACTGTACATTACATCCTTCACAACATAACCCTAACCCTATTCTTCTGTCACACACACACACACACACACACACACACACACACACACACACACACACACACACACACACACACACACACAAATCTCCTCTTTCTCCTGTAATGTCTAATCCCTGGCGGCAAACCTCTTTCTTCCTATTCTATATGTACGAGTATATAATAAATTATATTCCTCCCAGCATTCCTCCTTCTCCTCCCTTCCGTCTTGTACATATAAATGTTCCTTAGAGCATAATCTGGTCTCCCTCTCGGCATACCGTATCTCTTCACCCTCTATTCGAGCATATCACCTCCTCCTCCTCCTCCTCTCTACCAGCATTCTCTCCCTTCCTCCCGGCCAGGCAGCATACTCCTCCCTTCCTCCCAGCATACATCACTCCCCACATGCACATCTGAACCCTCGTCACGACCCTTGCTGTGCTTATCTGGCTTCACCCTCCCTTCATCCACCCCTCCCTCCCTCCCCCCATCCATCCACCCTCCCTCCATCCCTTCCTCACTCCCTACTTCCCTCCACTATCCCTCCCTCCATCCCTTCTTCCCTACCTCCCTCCCTCCATCCCTTCTTCCCTACCTCACTCCCTCTCTCCATCCCTTCATCCACCCCTCCCTCCATCCCTTCCTCACTCCCTACTTCCCTTCATCCCTACCTCACTCCCTCTCTCCATCCCTTCATCTACCCCTCCCTCCATCCCTTCCTCCACCCCTCCCTCCATCCCTTCCTCCACCCCTCCCTCTCCTTCACCCCTCCCTCCATTCCTTCCTCCTCCCCTCCCTTCCTTCCTCCTCCCCTCCCTTCCTTCCTCCCTCCCCACTTCTTTCCATCCCTCCCTGCCTCCTATAGTCTCAGTCCCTTGCCTCCTCCTGCTCCTCTTCCTCTTCTTCCTACCTTTACTAAATTTCTTCACATTTCCTTTACTCTTTCTTCCTCACCTTCATCTTTTCCCTCACTCTTTCTCTTTCCACTTTGCCTCCTCATTGTCATTCTACTGAACACTTCGGGTTTCCATTTTCTTCCTTGCTCATGTTTTTCGTCTATCTCTCTCTCTCTCTCTCTCTCTCTCTCTCTCTCTCTCTCTCTCTCTCTCTCTCTCTCTCTCTCTCTCTCTCTCTCTCTCTCTCTCTCAGGCTGTTATATTTTTCAAGGGTACTTTTCACACCTCGCTCTGCCCTTCCTTACGTTTCATTCCTTTGCTTCTGTTTTCCCATGTGTCATTTTTCGTGTGTGTGTGTGTGTGTTATAGCATACTGTAGTTTTATAGGAATCGGTAGCTCAGATTTCCTTCCTTCCATTCCTATCCTCCTTCTTTTTCAATTCTTCCCTTCATTTCCTTACCTCCCTCACTCCTTACCAGTTTCATATATTTCTTTCTTGCTTTCTTCATTCATAGATTATCCCTTCCTCCTGTCTTTCCCCCCTGCTTCCTGTTTTTCCTACCTTCCTTCCTTCGTTATATCCTTCCCCTCCCCCCCATCTCTAGTTCCATCCCTCACTCCTCATCACCTATTGCAATTCCCCCGTCCCTTCTTTCCCTCCGCCGGGTCACATTTTCAGTCATGCCTTGTCTCTGCGATTCACTTTTTTTCCTAAATCTTATCAACGTTTCCCTCTCCCTCCTTTTCAACGGCTTCCCTTTTTGTCCGCTGGTCCTTGCCTCTTTGCCTGCCTGCCTGCCTGCCTGCTTGCTTGCTTGCTTGCTTGCCTGTAAGGGTCCCTGCTCTTTCTGCCTGCGTATCTTACAGTCAAGTCTCTGCCTGCTTGGTGTCCCCCCTTCCTTTCTAGTCGTTGGCTACTCATTATTTGGATTCACATTTCTCTGCCTGAGTCTCTGTAATGTTATAGCCTATGTATATATCCAATGGTTTTCCAGCTGCTATCTTGCATCTACTGTATGTTTACATCCTTATAACAAGACGTAAACATGCTTTCTTTGAGTTAGCTTATGATTAGCCACAGTAGTTTTAATGGTGATGGATTATAAAGGTCAAACAACAATTAGGCTTGTCTAGTTAACTGTGCTTGTAGCGTTCTCAGTCCTCTTTTGGTTCTTCCACTGTGTGCTTGGTGGTCGCAGTCACCGTAAAAAAAACAGTCATAGACATTATGTTTAATGTGGCCTTTTACGTTTCAGTGATTTATAACTCCATTGATAATTAATTCTATGTTGTATATTAGGGATAACTAATGTAAGCTAGTGTCTCCTGTCGCATATGATATGTTTTTAAACACAGATGCATGTATGATTATTTTTGTGACATATATTAATTGAACATACTAGTTTGCGGATGAGGCATCCTAATAACTATTGTCCGTGTTGCTACTTTATGAATGAACGACATGAATTAAATCCTTAATTTGTGGAAGCAGTCACAAAAAAAGACTATAGAGATTTTTTGTTCGATTTTTTTATATACTATAAAGTCCATTTGTAGCAATGGATTACTCAGTGATCAGCTAACGTTCCGCTTCAACACAGTCAAATGACAATTTTGCAATGTAAAATAAATAGGCACACAAACCACTGAACTGCTTCGGGTAAAAATAAACATGTCGGAGTTACATGCAATTCAGTTTCAAAATTGTGAAGTAAGTGCCCATAATCCCTGAGGTACACTGTAGTCTCATGGCTATTAACGGGTGCAATTTAATATAATTTGTAAAATCTTTTATATTTGAATTTTATTTTATTTACGAACCCCATGCGAACCCCTAAATTCACAATAAGGGTACAACATTGACCTGATCCAGTCATTCTAAACTATCCAGGTCTGTTAGAGAGCTTGCAATCCGATCAATAACGAGCAGGAATATTTGTGTAAGGCCAGTGGCGCCTCGGAAGGTTTGTGTTAGTGACCACCAGGCAGACAGTCTGGTAAGAAAAGAAATGCAATCTCGTGAGAACATTTTCTTCCCCAAGATCACGCGTTCCCCCTCGCCACACTCCTCACGCCACCACCATGTTTCATGAGTGTGTGTGTGTGTGTGTACACTTGTTAGAATGCAAGAGAGTGGTTATTGTGTATGCGTGTGTGCATGAGAACATATTTATATGAAGGCGAATCTGTGCGTTACAATGAATGTGTGAGAACGTGAAAGTTTGTGTACATGTAGGTGTGTGTGTCTGTGTGTGTGTGTGTGTGTATACACGAGTGTGTGAGCACCTCCTGAGCCAACCATAATAAGCGCTGGGTCTGGTGGCTGCATGACACCGGAGATTGATGGCTGAGAGGAATAATGTGTGAGCAGAATGTTGAATCAGGGGCCGGCCGGCCAGCCAGGGAGGGACCTTGCTGGGGCTTATACAGTCTCGTTTTTTGCTACCATAACCTCGGCTGCTGTAACCATCACAGTAAACATAACATCCTCTGTTGACATGTACAGTATATTTAAAAAGAGTATACTTGTTCGAATGTTGCCACGTTCCTGAGGCAACTCAAAACTTTCTTGCAACATTCTGAACAGTATATTAATGTCCTGCAGAGGTAATTTCACTGTGAACAAATATTCCATCTGTCATACTGACATATTAGTAGAGGTGTTCATATATTTACACTTAACCCAACGCATTAGCACGATGTTCTAGCAGTACACAAGAAACGATCATTTTGCCTCGAAAAATAAATTCACTACCGTATATTATTGCTTTGCACAGAGTCTAGAAAATGTAATTATTTTCTTTGTGGGATTTAGGTATTAAATATTGAAAATATACTTTAACCTTTAAAAGTGACTACACTTTTTCATTTTCCTGCTGTTACAAGTAAATATAGATATATGATACTGATTAATAACATAACTATTAGATGCATTGAGCGAACCACCATTCCATACTAAAAGTTCCTTCTCTATGTAGCCTACACAGCACATATTTATAATTGCATACTAACTAATGTTGTTTCCCTTCCCATTAGAGATCTTGATTCCAATAGTTGTGAGCAGAAACGTTATCATGAAGAACAAAATAACTTTAATACAATTTGATACATATAACATTTGCACAACAGCCATGATGCTCTTGTGGCATTTCAATATGTTTGGCGATATTAAAAGTGCGTCCCAAGCCGTCAGCGTTGTTTATGAGTTAGGTGAAATCAATTTAGTCGGAAGCTAGGAGGACTTCTTGTAGTCTGGTTTTAGTTAAATCTCTAAAATCGTCTGTTGATGTCGAATTCTTAACCAACACAAGGATTTCAAGTTGGGATTTTCACATTACTTTAGTTCTGTTGCTTACAACGACGAATTACAATATATGTTATAACACGACTGAACTCTTTTTACAATGCACTAGCCTACCTATAATTTATGAACTACACTACACTATATTACACTGTCCTATAATATACTACACGTCACTACATATCAAATATATTACACTGCACATCACTACACTATATTACACTGTCCTACAATATACTACACGTCACTACATTTCAATATATTACACTGCACATCACTACACTATATTACTCTGTCCTATAATATACTACACGTCACTACATATCAATATATTACACTGCACATCACTACACGATATTACTCTGTCCTACAAAATACTACACGTCACTACATTTCAATATATTAATTACAATGCACATCACTACACTATATTACTCTGTCCTACGAAATACTACACGTCACTACATTTCAATATATTAATTACAATGCACATCACTACACTATATTACTCTGCCCTACAAAATACTACACGTCACTACATATCAATATACTACACGTCACTACATTTCAATATATTAATTACACTTCACATCACTACACTACACTGCAATCGACAAACCACTCCCGCACTATCCTACCGTATACCTTACATTACACTGCACTGCACTGAACTGTTCTACTCTACACACACATAGCTACATCCATCCCACCTCACACCCATCCCAACCCATCTTACCCCTTCACCACTCCAGCCACGCCCCGTCCCACCTCCAACTACCTAGGACTCGTTCAGTTCAGTACAGGGAGGCAGGTACCTTGTGTGTGTGTGTGTGCGTGTGTGTATTTGTGTGTTGTCCCTTCGTCGACCCTCTACTGCTGTTATCTTGTCTCTTTCTGCATTTCCCTTGTTTCTTTCTGCTGTTCCCTTGTTTCTTTCTGCTCTTCCCTTGTCTCTTCCTGCTATTCTCTTGTTTCTTTCTGCTATTCCCTTCTATCTTTCTTCCTGTTTATCCCTCCTTTCTTTCCAGCGTTATTCATCTTTCCTTTCTTCCCCTTGGCCTTCATGTATTATGGTGCTGTATGTAAGTATACCATCTCCCTCCATGTCAGTTTCCAGTTGAGTTTTCCCCCGCCTATCTCTTCTTCTCATTTCTTCGTTCCTTCCCTCCTTTAGTTACTCCTTCCCTCCCTCCCTCCATACATACATACATCCCTCTCTCCATATATTCATCCTTCCTTCCATACATACATCTCTCCTCCCTCCCTCCATACTTCCCTCCCTCCCTCCATACATACATCCCTCCCTTCATACATACATCCCTCCCTTCATACATACATCCCTCCCTCCCTCCATATATACATCCCTCCCTCCCTCCATACATACATACATCCATCCATCCATCCATCCATCCATCCATCCATCCTTCCCTCCATCCCAAACTCCCCTTCTACCCCATATCATCCGATCCGTGCTTGCTACTACCCTCCTTTCCTCACGCTTTCCTTTTCTCTTTTGTTCCCGTGCTTGATTCATGGCCCTATACCTTCCTCCCTCGACCCTTTTCCCACTGCTTGTTCCTTCACTTTGTATGCTTGCGACTCGCTTTTCCCTCCTCCTCCCTCCCCTCCCTCCATACCTACATACCTTACCCGTCCCCCCCCTCCACACACACACACCACCATCACCTTTGCTTGCCGCATAATCTAACCCTTCCCCCCCCCCTTTCCCCCATTGCTTGCTACCTCCCCTCTCTCTCACTCTCTCTCTCTCTCTCTCTCCCTCTCTCTTCGGTCCCTTCTCGTTGCACCATTCACATTGCTTGCCATAGTACTTTTCTTTCCTCTTCCCTTTTTCCCACTGCTTGCATTATCTACCCCTCCCCTCCATTCCCACTGCTTGCTGCACTGGGCGACCCTGACCCTCCCCTTTTCCCACTGCTTGCTCTCGTGCTTGCAGATCACACATGCTTTAGATACTTCCCTTTTCCTCCTATTCATACTCCTCACTTCTTCAGCTTCTTTCTCTTCCTACTCCTATTCCCACCTTCTTACTGCTTTAGGTCATTTCCTCTTGTACCTTTCCTAGTAACGACCTCTTCCTTTACACCAGCACTTGTTCCCCTTTCCGTCTTTTCTACGCCTATACTCCCATCTCCCACTTTCCTTCCCACATTGCTTCTTGTATGTCTTCTCTCCCATCATCATCATCCTTCCATCCAATGTAGCTCCCTGCACGTATAGCCATGCACAACTTGGGGAACTTCTAGCCAACTTCCAGTCTAGCCCTGTTCATACCCACCTCTCCCACCCATAGTTCCCATCAGTCTCCCAACACAACCACCCCAACCTTTCATACTCCCTCCCTCCCCTCTCCCTCCCTCCGCTACCATACCCATGACTCCCACCCGTCTCCACCACCACCACCAGCCTTACCATACCCCACTCC
>JAWQEG010000344.1:85000-97500 GCA_033782935.1 Petrolisthes cinctipes
GCTTCTGATTCCTGCAAACTATGCCACGAAACAAGCTTCTTCCATATACAGTAGGTGGTGTTTCTTGGCAGTTTGTGAAGGACTTATTTACCTCCAATTTTCTGACTACATCACAGGGTCCCTTAATCTCCCTCACTCACTTTCGCTTCTCAGTCGCTACCGTCCCAGAATCTAACTAGCCTAACCCTTACCAACACTTTAGGATCAGAATAGAGAAGCCACTCTTTTATTTTTTTTACATAAACTCGTGTGTGTTGTCGGCGGCTACTGTTCTCAGATTCCCGACGACTAACAGGGCGTATAAAAAGAAGAAAAAAAGATGAAGAGCCGTGACGAATAAAAAACACCCTCCAAACTTTTTTAACGCTCTGTTGACTCACTTAAGGTTGGGCCTGTCGCATCTGAGGTTTGTCCAGGCAGCCATCATCACCTTCTCCTGGTGTTGGGGTCGTCTACTGTGGACCTTAACTAAAGTTTTGGTGTGGTCATGAGATGTGTTCTACTTATCAATATCTGGGAGTATCTTAGTTACCTTCCCTATAGCTGTTGTTTATAATAATAGGCTAATAATAATATTGATAATGATAATATTACTACTACTACAAATAATAATAAATAATGATAAATTAATAATCATAATTATATAGTATAATTATCAATATCATGATTATTATTATTATCATCATCAGTATAATAATATATTTTATTTTTACTTTTACTAAATAAACAAAAATAATATATATATATATATATATATATATATATATATATATATATATATATATATATATATATATATATATATATAATATTATGACTAGAAAAGGTATTCAAGGCGATTGTGTTCACCATAACACCTACACAGGCATTTCTAACGTTGTGTTGTTCGGTATAGCTGTGTCTCAGTAGCACAAACTTAATATATAATATGTAAGTAAATACATACTTGCTAACAATTACAATTATACAAGTATGTTCCCAGATTTATTATCGGTGGTGAAAGACACATAAATCGATTTCAAGCACTAGTCAAATGAGTTATGAAAGTGTTATGTATCAGGTACCGTCACTGTATTTATGTTAATCTTAAATATTGTGAAGCAAAATAATTTCAGTAGTAGCTGACTGAGAGGGTTTTCATTAATTAAGACGTTCGGTTAAGCGACGCACATACTAAATTTATCTCGCTATATGTGACATTAGTTAAGCTTGACGATGCTTTAAAGGCCTATTATCGTGTACGAGAATTGGAGGCTTCTGATTTTTCCTGACTGTGAAACGAAACAAACTCATTCTATACAATTGATGTTTCGTGGCAATGTTGAAGGACTCATCTACCTCCAATTGTATTACATCACAGGGTCCCTAAATATCCCCTATGCTGGATTCTGTGTACAGTCGTGGCATATAGTCCTTGACCAGGGTGTAAAGGGTAGTCTGTTCAAGGACTATGTGCCGCCACTGTACATGGTGTTCCGTTGCACCAGTCAGTGTGGATCAGTGCTGTGTCGTGTCTGAATCCAAAGTGACACACAATTTTCGACCAGAAGAATAATAAGAACTTTTGAGGAAGACTGTAGCTAGTAGCCCAGGGGTCCTCAGCAATGACGTGGCAGTCTGGGAGATGAATCAGCGCTAAAGAATGATATGCTAATAATATATGTGTGCTCTCTTGTTTTTCATATAAGCGTAACATTTTTATGTACTTTTGTTCTTCTTTATGGACTCCGAATGTTAATAGTGAAGTAGTTAGTGGCCGAGTGTCCCATGCTGAGAAACCAAACGGGATTACGAGTGAGGAGAACCAGTAACTATAGTGTTTATGTTTTCGTTCATCTCTCAAAGGCATAAATATGATATAGGTACATCGTTGTTGTTGTTTATTGTCGATACCGTTACTGTAGTGTTGGCTCTTAGCTGGGCATAATGGACTCGATAGTGTTACCTGTGTGCTGAAGGGATGTGTGTGCGCGCTTTGATGTTGTGTGTGTGAGAGTGTGTGTGTTGTCCGTTAGGTAGTGTTGCCTGTGTGTTGTGTGTACTTGTGTGTTCTCGATCATGCATAGTAGTGTTATCTGCGTATTTTATTACATGCTGTAGTGCTTTCTGTCTGTGTACTGTGTGTAAGGTAGTGTTGCCTGTGTGTAAGGTAGTGTTGCCTGTGTGTTGTGTGTACTATTGTAATACCAGCGGTTTGTGTATTATGTAATGTTTCTTGATATGTTGTATAATATGTTCAGACGTGTTGCCTGATATTGTGCGTATAATAGTGTTACTCGTCTTTTTTTTCTCTGGAGTGGGTCTTAGTAAACTTTATATACTTGGGAATACAGTAGCTTGAATCTTAATTACAGTTGTGCTATTTTTCCTCCCTTAACTGCCCCTGAACTCTGCGTCGTCTGAAGATGCGACCTTACAACATAATGATGATTACGAGCCTGGTGAAGCTTTATTAAATCGCTTTTGATGGAACAGAATTTGCTTAATACTTGCAGCCTGTTTTCCTTTTGTGGTCCCGTGTACATAGCAGAGCCTCCCCCGTCCTGGAACAGCGGCGAGAGTCATATAAAGAGAAGGCGCTGCACAGAGAAGGCATTTGAAAAGACGGTGGCAAACGTTGGCGGGCTCCATATGCAAACATTGACACTGGCAAGCACAAACCTCCCCGTGATAACATTACACACACAGGGGCTACGAAAGGCAAATATTTAAAGCCTCCACCAGGGTCAATACCAGGGCGGTGGGAGGTCCATAGAGGAGGTGATGGTGGTGGTGGTGGTGGTGGTGGCAGTGGCTTACCCTTCCTTCTCTTCCCTATACAGTATACACACACAACCTGGCCCACCGTTTCCATACATACGCTTCTACCCCTTCCCTCCCTCCCTCCCTTCCTTCCTTCCTTCCTTCCTACATATATTCCACCCTATCTTACTCTACCTACCTTGCTACCGACATCCATTCACTCCGCGTCCTCAATCTCACTATAAACACCCTTCCTTTCCTTTCCATGCATTCCTTGTCCAACACCTCCCCATACACATCCTTTCCCCTGCTTTACACACACACTGCCCATGACCTCTCAACACTACACATTTGCATTCCATTTCCAACACAGATTTTTCTCTTCCGTACAAACTGCTACGTTCTTGGGTCTGCGAGGTTGTCATCCGGTATTAGTTGACTTTGCTCTCCATTCACCGCCCTACCAATTAGCCTAGTCAATAAAATGTGTATCAAAAATTTAATACTTGGGAAGGTAATTATAGTGACCAGGATGAGACAATGACCCAATATGGAAAACAGTAGGTTAATGCAATCCTCATAGAGTCAAAAGCCAGTGTGACTGAGGGCAATCCATACATGTTAACTACTTATGCCCCCACTTTCCTTTTACATACAGACGATATCCTTAAACACACTGCCCCCCCTTCGCTACACACAGTTCCCCTCCCCTTTGCTACACACACTCCTACAACCCTTTGCTACACTCCCCCCCCCCCCCACTCCCCAACATTTGCTACACACTCTCCCTCCACCCATCCAGACACACAACTGTCCACTCTTATTTGCAAACCCTCCTCTTCCTTCAATATACTCTTCCATTTTATATCTACTCTTTCTCTTCTCTTCACAAGAACTCCTTCCACGCTGTACCATCAACCTTCCTTGTCACATTTCCTTGTGCAGTATTTCATTCACATAATCTATTTGTTCCTAATTAGACTTGGCTTTCGGTCTTTTAATCTTCTTCATGCTTTCCACATCTGTCTTCTTCACACACATTTGTTCTCTTCTTCCTTCACACTTAGCTTCTCTTCTTCTAATATAGTTTCTCTTTCTCCCGGTTCCCTCCCATTCCGATGTCTTAAATCATTATAAACATTGTATCGTAATATTTTATAAAGTCCTGACTAACTGCATATTCCTCCCGCTATACATTTTCGTCGACGGTCTACAATTTTTATGGAATAAAATTTGCTCTTGATCATCTTACGGAGATAGTATAATCTTGGTACACATCAAAGCGCCTTGATTCCTCCAAAGTATATAAAGAAACAGGAGCAGATTAACAAGCATAATGGTATCTTGTTGCCTGGAATAGTTTAAAGGAATCAGTTGCTCCATAATAATACCAACACCTGTGCTACCCTCCTTAATTTCCCTTACCTTGACTACGATCTCCCCTTCACTCCTATCCCCCATCTCCCCAGAACCCTTCCTTCACCTTGGCCTCCCTCGATCCCATCCATGATCCTCTGTCAGTGCCCGTCCTTTCATTTCTAGCCACTCTCCTTCACCACCACAGGCCATGCCAGTTCCTCCCATTCACTTTCCAACACCCTTAAAAGCTTTCTTCTCTTCGCTGCCCACCAACACTCATTATCTTCACTCTGACCAACGCTCTCTTAACCCTGCTAATTCCATGTCCTTTCCCAATTGCAAATATGTTTTTCATCTGCATATTTAAACAACAGTATCTCTTTTGTTCTCCACCTGACAGACGCCTTGTACATTTTCTGTGTTGCCAGAACATAACAAGATTTTATTAGATTTTCTTTTGAACTTAGCATAATCTCTTACAGTACTTCAGGAAGGCAACTAGTTTTCCTGTAGCTTAGAGTTAAGTATTCTACTTTTATTGTTATTTTTATCTACTAGTTCCACTAATCTCTTCTGTTACATTTACCAATAACTCCTTCTTTCCCTCTGCCACCCAGCACACGCACCCCTCTACATCATTTCAACACTAAACACTTTTTTTTTTCTCCCTAACTCCCTCGCACCGTTGGCAGCCCTCCCCAACAAACACACATACTGTAGTCATACATCATCTTCCATCACTGCAACACGTCCATGCTAGCCAGGCAAGATCCTCCACTACCCATGCCCAGTACCTGCCTCCTGCAGTTTCTCTCATAATGTTCGGACGTGACCCTTATCAGTTAGTCTAATGAATATGAAAATCGGTGTAGTTATGCTCATCAGTTCCACGGCACTCAGTAGTGATATTATCAAATAAAAAAAATGTATTTATATATATCAGTTGTTAAACAAAGAGCAACACCGCCGAGTTATATAAGCGATGGTAAATCTGAAGCAATTTATTCCCCCAAACTATTCCAAGCAACAGGACACTGTTATTTATGTCCATCTTGATCCTGTTTATTAGCACACTTTGGAGGAATCAAGGTGTACCAAAAGTGTATTACCCCCTTAATTAAAGGATCCTTCGAGTGGCTTGGATTCCTCATCCTCTCAACAAATTTCACCGTTCCTCTACTTTCACTCCCATACACAGCCTCTACCGATCTCCACGCTCTTTGCAGCAATTTATCTACATAGGACCTACTCTTCCTTGTCAATAACTGTGCTGTATAATCCATAGTTGACGATGGTGATCAAATTGTTTATATAGTATACATATCTGAAGATGTCACCACGTACCGAAAACACAGGATTAACATTGATACCAGATGCCAGGGAATGAGAAAGGCGATTTATGACTGAGGCTATAAAATTATGCTATGATGATGATGATGGGGATGTAGCCTAGCTGGGCCTACCACTGGAGGTTCATTAGGAAAGGTTGTGGGTGGGTGGGTGAGACGACGGGCTGGATAATGTGTCCTCCTGCTGTGGTGAAAGTTTGTTTTTTGATAACTTTATTTCTCCTACACCGAGATAGATTAATAACACACACTCACACACACACACACTCACACACACACACTCATTCACTCACATACACACACACTTACATTCACACACTCACACACACTCATTCACTCACATACACACACACTTACATTCACACGCTCACACACATTCACTCAGTCACATACACACACACACACACACACACACACACACACACACACACACACACACACACACACACACACACACACACACACACACACACACACACACACACACACACACACACACACACACTTACATTCACACACACACACACACACACACACACACACACACACACACACACACACACACACACACACACACCAACCTGCTCTCGAACGCACATTCTCTCTTCCACTCTCTCTCTAACTCTGTAGTGAAAGAATCTCGCCACATTCTCTTCTTATCGGAGTTGAATTACAGGCTGCAGTGATATTTGTAAGGTGCAGGTTTGTAGTCACATTGACATGGCGCTCTTGCTTCTTATCGCTGGTTGAGGTCAGTGGTTCTTGCCTCCACCATTTTCTAAACTGACTGACTGCCTGCCTTTGAGTTATGGGTCGTTTGTTTAGGGTAGAATGAGTTTCTTCTGATATTTAGGTTATTCCAGGAAACAGACCAGTACCATACCATAGCATACGAGAGGGTTGGTGGGAGGGGTGCCTGTTGTTTCGTAGCATAGTTTGGTGGAATTAGTAGCCTTCCATTTGATGACCCCGTTAAAAGTTTTAGATGCCACTGACATCACTGAGATCTGAAACCACTTTAGCCCGAGGATTATACATAAGCCCCTTCATATTTACATTGTACTGACTGTTTCATAAAGCACATTGAGGTCCACCATCCCATGTGTCTGGCTCTCCTCCAGAATACTTAAATTTGCATGTACGATCCATAACATTTCCCTGTGCACTGTAGCGTAGTTGACACAAAATGTATAATTATGTAAAGAGGTCTTGCTATAACCATCTAGACCTCACGCAATTTCACTATTAAAATGGTTGGTGAGTAATTTTATTTTTAGGTCGTTGGTGCCTGCTTCTAATCCCTTATGTCCCCACAATTATAGTTATAGATCCATCTCCTCACCCCTTTTCACCTCTGTGACATCAGTTTATAATCAATTGTGTGCTCAGGTACAGACACTGTAATCTTATCGCTTTTCGCGTCGATGATTCCTTCTCTTATACCACCCCACAACCCTTTTAGGCTCAGTTTTTACATCATTAATCCCTGTCGTAATACTTGTATCCAACATTTTAGCTTCTTTTCACGTCAATAATGTTTGTTGTTTATTCATTGTATCCTCACAATGAGACGCATCCATCTTGCCTCTATTTTCTAGTGTCCTCACCACAGCATAGGTCTCTGGGTCTCTTCATTGCTTGGTAACCCTTGACCTTCTGCCTGGCAATCCCCTCCCCAGCCTCAACCACTCTGGCTCTCATCCAACACACTTTTTTTTCTGCACACCTCATTCCACCTTACTTTCCCCACAATATTTTTTATTTCTTTTGGTCATTGCATTTCGGTAAAATTGGTAGAAATGCAAGACCTTAGGTATTTTGTTTCTATACTTATACATGTTACTAATTTTCACGTCCAAAAATTGAACAGGTATGTTTTGCTATTGTGTAAGAATAAATATTAGTGTCAGCGATATCCTGTGGGTATATTGTGGTTGCTAAGATTTGAGAGAATTTTTGTGAGGTTGTCTCTACTGTTTATACTTTGCATTATTTCTTAAGTGACAGTTTGTTTTTATAATACTTGTCCTCTTTTGTGTTTAACTTATACTCGACATAGGGTATATAATATTTTGTGCCCTCTTTTGAGCAAGAGTTATTTTCGACATGGGTTTATATCATTAGGTTACGATAATATATAGAAATATTTACTGGGAGGGTGCAGGATTTTCTGTCTCGCCCTATCAGAGTGGAGGGCTGCAGCCTTCCGTGTCGTGGCAACCCAACACTCCCAAATTTATGCTTGTGTTTTCGCATTGTCCATGAGTTTCTTACGTGTTATTCTACACGTTGATTTTCTTTTTCAATCAAGATAACTTTTACACTGCCTTTCGAAAGTTTTGCGATTGTGTATGGGTCTCTGTCCGGGTGTGTATGTGTGTGTGTGTTTTGCTTTCGGTGACCCATATATAAAAAGACTATATTAAAATAGATATATTTCTTGTAGTCTTATAAATAGGTGGAAGGTCTTTATATTTCTGAGGCTTATCAACTACCAATTCTTTGTTTGGCCTTGAGAGCGTTTAAGTTACTGAGTTTTTATATCAGACTCTAATATTATATCCGCATGTGTTTATTTATTCACTTTTCTCCAGGATATTCTTCGCTGAGTCATCGCCACAACCTCATTTGTATTGGTACCTACTTTCATAAATCTTTTTCACTTGCTCTAGTTATTGCTGCATTCAGGTTCGCTTATCTCTTGTTACGCTCACTCTATTCGCTCAATTTCTTTTTCTTTTGTCCACTTTTCGCCTGTCGTGTCGCCGTCTTTTCTGTTCTCCACCACACTCGTCCTCGTCTCCACTTTCTCTCTCCCTTTTCAGCATATTCTTGTCAACTTTCCTCTTTTCCTCCCTTTCCTTTCTCCCTTTTCAGCATATTTTTATCTCCTTTCTTCTTATCCTCCCTTTTCTTTCTCCCTTTTCAGCATATTCTTGTCTCCTTTCTTCTTATCCTCCCTTTTCTTTCTCCCTTTTCAGCATATTCTTGTCAACATTCCTCTTCTCTTCCTCATCTCTGTCCCTCATCCCTCTCCCCACATTCTTCCCTCTCCTAGTGGTACCAGTGTGGAGTCTAGGGAACCAACAATAAAAACAACATGAAGGGGGATCTCTGGCCGCCAGATCGATGTCTTTCCGCAGTGTCATAACGTTTACCTCTGCTCCGTGGCCAAGGGGGCTGAGGGTAAAATGTAGCAATCAGGAAGCAACACCAAATAGGGCTGCAGCCGACCCTAAAGCGCCCCCTTCAGTGGCTATAAACGATCCACACCATTAACGGCCAAGCCCTTTTGAGAGAGGGCCATCGTGTCGACAATTAAGAATACGTGAAGGTGATTTGCGAGCCCCACTGGAATTAATCGATGATGTACGCTGAGTGTTACTTTACTGGTGGCGCGCCAGGTGGCCGCCAGACACCCGAATTCCCTCGCCTATAGTTCAGCCAGTGTAACTTAACCAAACCTTACCCTACTACCACTTTGAAAACTGAATTATGTTAAGCTCCGTATATTAAACATAGAGGTTTTATTTTAAATACTAGCCGTGTAATAAATATTTACGTTTTACTTACTGCATGTATATGATGCAGTTGTAAGAGGATAAACATTGTTTCGGGATATACAAAGTAGCGTTATCTTTTTGTTCAACGTTTGTCAGAGATTTCTGCCACATAAGGTAGAACGTCCACAAGTACTTTTAGCTGCATGTTATAAATTGCATGCATGCCTTATTCCTAAGAATGCAAGGAGTGTTCGTGCAGGCATGAAAAATTGTTCATGCATTCTCCTTTACAGCATCTTTTCGTTGCTGAGGTCGTTACCAATAAATTTTATACCTACAATCGCACTTCCTCACAACTTACGACAAAGGCCACCGCACAGAGATCTAATGGTTACACATTTATGCACATGTACACATTCAGGCAAAGGTGTCTGCTTAATATCATACACATTTTTCAGACTCAAATGCTTACTCGTATTCAGACATACACCTACTGTACCTACACTCATGCTTGCATATGCTTACTGTTCACCCACTTCCAAAGAGGCACTCACTCCACCATACTCACATACTTAAACAAAGATAAACAAAGATACGTATTCATTGTTACGCTACTCAGCCTTAGAGCAACGCCCCTTGTGCCTGGTACACCTTGACTTCTGCCTACCTCCTCCCTCTGTCCTGTTGCTGGCTATTGTATACTGCTGGTTGCCAATGTTCTGCTCTCAGCCAAGGCCCACAGCTCATCGTAATATCCAAATGAAGGGAATGAATCCACCCGTGCCGTTCGTCCGTGTGGTGGTTGGTTGGGGTCCCGGTGGTGGTGGTAGGTGTGGTGTGGTGGGAGCAAGTGGGAAGGAAGGAAGGAAGGAAGGAAGGAAGGTTAGGGAGGGTTAGGGCGAGGACCTTCAGGTTAGGGAGGTAGGGTTAGGGCTGCAGTGTGGTGGTGGTGGTGGTGGTGGTGGTGGTAGGTGTGGTGGGAGCAAGTGGGAAGGAAGGAAGGAAGGAAGAAAGGTTAGGGATGTAGGGTGAGGAGCTTCAGGTTAGGGAGGTAGGGTTTGGGCTGCAGTGTGGTGGTGCGTCTCACATGTGAACCTGATGCGATTCATGCCAAGCACCGGCCCGGGTATCTTAATAAGGATCGGGACTCCAGGCGACTTTCTTATTTATATACGCCATCATTCATACACTTCTGTGCACTGGAACACTCACAAACACGTACAGTATAGAACACTCACATGCAATGCACACACGCGCACGCCCACTTTTATGCATGATTGCTATGAATGATCACATACATATGCATACACTCAGTTGAATATTTACGTTTTCTTGCACTCAGTTACACGTAGTAATTGTATGCTTGCAAGCGAGCACTCACACTCAATCTTACAAGTTCTTACCTTTGTATAATTTCGCATAATGGTAAATTATAAACAAACACTGCAGATTAGAGTTAGAGAAATCTTCACAAAAATAATAATAATACAGAATGATTCTTACTGTGCTAATTATATGCATTAATATCAGCATTGTATTATGAATAAGAATAGTAAGGCGTTGGCACAGAGCAAGCGAGCACTACCAAGACACACCTACAGTCCCGCGTCGTTATAAAATATGCCCCATCATGCAAGCAAATAAGTAATTTCACATACAGGACCATTATGAGCAAAGTGAAATGAATACTGTTGTCTCACTAATGTACCTTCCTCTTAACCCGCTCCTCATATCCATTCATTTCATTGTTGTGTCTCGGTTCTTTGAGTTTGCATATGTCATGTAGAAAACTTAATGAATCTTGGGGGTAATTCTATTTCATATATTTTTCTCAATTACCTTGACGTTCGAGGAAGTCTGATTAACTCATTATAATTCATTTAATTATGATGCACAACGTACAGTCGGCCTCAGGAATTCGTACACAGAGCATAAGTAGTTAAAGGGGGTCTATATTTTGCACATACTATAGGGAGTTTTCTGCTGATTGATTCAAGTATTAGCCATATAACTTTATTTCAAGAGTTTGGTGTTAGAAATTAAATGTACGAAATATTCTAGTTGTTACGAGCCCTTGATGTCACAGTGGTGTATACGAATTCCTGGGGCCGACTGTACACGAGGCATTTTTTTTTTTTTTTATGGCAATGTAATCTGGATGGGAATAACAGAGGACGTGATGGAACGAAAGGAGAGTGGATGCTGCACCGTTCGCTGGAAAAGTAATTAAAGTCACTCATAGGGTTTTATAATGAGGCATGTGGCATTGGAAGGGAGGCAGGCAGTTTGTTGTGGTACGAGTACTTACATTATATTATTAAGGGGGAAGTAGGCGTAGTACAGTGTTGATAAATCTGGAGTAACTGATTCTCTCAAACTATTCCAAGCAACAGTCCACCATTACTGTTGTTGATCTGATGATGTTTCCTGGCCTAGGCTATAGTTTGGAGGAATCATGGTGCTCCCAATTACCCAACAAGACATACTAGATCCCCTGACGGAAACCAAAACCAACTTACACATACAAAGAGGACCATGAAGTGTGTTATTACGTGACTCTTTCCAAAGGTCAGACTCACTTGATGCTAAGATTTTTACTTATTTATGGGGGTCGTTAGTATAGAATTGGTAAATGTAGAGTAAGTGATTCCTTCAACCTATCCCAAGCAACAGGCCACCCATTATTATTTTTTGATCTGGTCATGTTTCCTGGCATGGTTTGGAGGAATCAAAGCACTCAGTTGTAGTACCAGAAGTATACTAATAATTCTCCTTAATACACCTTGCCTTGCGCACACTAGAGAGGTTGTCAGAACTAATATTTTAAAGAGTATTTCAAAGGTACACATAGTCTCGTTCATCATTAAGACCGTCTACGCAAATATTTACTCGCCCAAGTTGCAAAAGAAAGATTAATTCAATTAGGAGAGAGAGAGAGAGAGAGAGAGAGAGAGAGAGAGAGAGAGAGAGAGAGAGAGAGAGAGAGAGAGAGAGAGAGAGAGAGAGAGAGTATATATATAATTATATGTGTGTGTGTGTGTGTGTGTGTGTGTGTTATTCCAGCTCTGACCTCGTTCCTCGTTTTGCCTCCACTAATTAATGGTAAATACATCACACCGCCTTAACTAAACAAACGACAAACAGTTGAAATAAGCTTACCACAACAAGAGCCTGCATCCGCCCTGGGAGATAGATAATAATTGCAGGGACGGCAGTATAATTTGCCTTTAGTCTTTGCATCCCCACTTTCTATCTCTTGTTTAGTTTTGTTCCGAGCCCATCATACATATTATAAGTCAGCTGAAGGAAGTATTTCAACTGTAATAATACCTCCTAAGTGAAAAAGAATGTTTGGTTGTGGATATACTCTCTCTCTCTCTCTCTCTCTCTCTCTCTCCTCCTCTCCTCTCTCTTCTCTCTCTCTCTCTCTCTCTCTCTCTCTCTCTCTCTCTCTCTCTCTCTCTCTCTCTCTCTCTCTCTCTGTCTCTGTCTCTCTCTGTCTCTCTCT
Source organism: Petrolisthes cinctipes (assembly GCA_033782935.1). Classification (NCBI taxonomy): domain Eukaryota; kingdom Metazoa; phylum Arthropoda; class Malacostraca; order Decapoda; family Porcellanidae; genus Petrolisthes; species Petrolisthes cinctipes. The sequence goes on from JAWQEG010000344.1 coordinate 97,462, forward strand.
GTCTCTCTCTCTCTCTCTCCTCTCTCTCTCTCTCTCTCT